>VDFB02098598.1:0-21383 GCA_007258455.2 Sequoia sempervirens | reverse complement strand
TCCTCCACTGGCAAATCTCTCCATTTCACCAAATATTCCCTGATAGTCCTCCTACGCAATTGTCTCTCTCTGTACTCCAGGATAGACTCAAGTACTAAAACCAACTTTCCCTTGTCATCTAAGGGAGGTAAAACTGTTGAAGGCACCACACGGTGTCCCAACGCCTTCTTAAGACGTGACACGTGAAAAACATTGTGGACCTTGCTATCCGTCGGAAGCTCTAGCTCATAAGCCACCTCTCCAACACGCCTCAGAATCCTGAAAGGACCATAATATCGTGTCTTAAGCTTCTCCGAACCACTCTTCCTAAGAGTAGACTGGCGGTAGGGCTGTAGCATAAGATAAACCATGTCACCCACCTCAAAAGACCTTTCTGTTCTCTTATGATCTGCATACTGCTTCTGCTGATTCTGTGCCTTAGCAATATTCTCCTTGAGAGCCCTCATGGTGTCTTGACTCTCCTGCAACAAATCTCCAGCACTCGACACTCTACTGTCACTCAGTAGCAAATCCAGAAAGCTCGACGCCTCATAACCGTACAACGCCATGAAAGGGGACATTTGAATGGTCATGTGGAATGTAGTGTTGTAGCAATATTCGCACAAATAAATCCACTTGACCCACGCCTTTGCTGCCCTCGCAATGTAGTTCCGGAGGTAACCTTCCACCCATTTATTCACCATCTCTGTCTGACCATCGGTCTGCGGGTGGTAATTGGTGCTCGGTGTAAGCTTGGTCCCACAAAGTCTGAACACCTCCTGCCATAAGTGACTCAAGAACCAACTATCCCTGTCGCTCACAATGCTCCGAGGCAACCCATGTAGTCTGAATACCTCAATGAAGAAGACCTCGCACTGCGGTAGCCGTAAGTGGTGGTGATCGTAGAAGAAGTGGGTATACTACCGATCCACAACTACATATATACAACTCCGCCCTGAGCGCATTTTAGGCAAGCCCGTAATGAAATCCATCAATACATTCCCACTTCCCCGGCCAAGAATCTAAGGGCTGCAATAATCCCGCCAGCCGAAAATGTTCTCCGCTTGTTCACGACAAAACGTGGCACTCATGCACATACCGCGAACATCCGCTTTAGGTCCTTTCCATGTAAATCTCTCCCGAATCTGTCTGTACGTTTTGAAGTACCCTGGATGCCCTGCTGTAGGTACATCATGAAAGGCTCGCATGATAGTGTTCTTCATCTCTGATCCTGGGATCAAATAAATCCTGTTCTTGTAAATGATCAAGTCATTCACAAGCATGTATCTGGTGTCAACCATCGATCCCTCAACAATACTGGATGCCCAAGTATCCTTGGCATACTCTGCCACAATCAAATGCCTCGAATCCTCTGTAATGTGAACCATAGAGCTCAGATAAGCCCTGCGTGAGAGAGCGTCAGCCACTACATTCTGTGTGCCTTTGATGTAGGAGATATCAAAGTCATATGCCTGCAATTTACTCACCCACTTCTGCTGACGATCATTGAGATCTCGCTGCCCCAGGAAATGCCTCAAACTATTGTGGTCAGTTTTAATGCAAAACTTACTGCCCACGAGATACTGCCTAAATTTGGCCAAGGCATGCATTATGGCCAGCATCTCCTTATCATAAATACTGTAGAGCCTCTTTGGTCCTCTGAGATTTCGGCTCTCATAAACAATAGGGTGCTTGTCCTGCATAAGCACCGCTCCAATGCCCTCACCAAAAGCATCGCACTGAAGCTCAAAAGGCTTCGAAAAATCTGGTAGTGCCAACACTGGACACGTAGTCATCAACTCCTTGAGCCTCACAAAACACTCCTGTGCCTCAGGAGTCCAACAGAATGCACCTTTTTTCAACAAATCTGTCATAGGTGCTGCATGACATGAATAACCATTCACAAATCTGCGGTAAAAACCACACAAGCCAAGAAATCCTCGCAGCTGTGTAAGGTTCGCCGGAGTAGGCCAATCTATAATAGCACAGATCTTCTCAGAATCCATCCGCATTCCCTCTGCATTGATGATATGACCTAAGTAGAGCAACTCAGTCATCCCCAAATCACACTTGGACTCCTTGGCATACAAGGACTCCCTCTCCAAAATACTGAGTACTGTCTCCAAGTGAGCCAAATGCTCCTGCCATGTCCTGCTGTATATCAAGATGTCATCGAAGAAGACAAGTACAAATCTCCTCAACTGCAAATGGAAGACCCTGTTCATAGTAGACTGAAAAGTTGCTGGAGCATTGGTTAGCCCAACCGCATCACAAACTGTTGTCCATAATGGCCAGCCAAAAGTGGTCTTCTAATATCCTCTCCGCCACGGTAACTCGACCGATGATATCCCCGATCTCAAGTCCATTCGTGGAAATAACATGCACCATGGTTCGCTAATAAGCTCATCTATATGAGGTATGGGGTACCTGTTTTTGATGGTTCTCTTATTCAGGACTTTGTAATCTATGCACATGCAAAGGGTACCATCTTTCTTCTTCACTAGGACAACTGAAGAAGCGAATGGTGATTTACTTCCTACGTAATGTGACCCATCAGTAAGTGTTCGGGAGGTCTTCTATCTCATCCTTGCCGCTTTTAGGATGCCCTCAGTACGGAGTAATTATGGACGCGGGCTTAGCTCTTGCTCTATAATGTGCTCAATGCCCTTGTCTGGAGGTCTCCCTGGTGGAATATCATTGAAAACCTTCTCATGCTTGACTCTCAACTATTGAATGTCAGGATGATACTCAGTCTTATGCTGTCCCTCCTGTATAGGTGCCAATGTGCACTCGGCAGCCCACTCTACCATGTCATGTCGCATGACTCTCTCCATCCGACGGAAGGAAATAGTCCCTCGAGACATCAACTAATGGCTCTTCGTGATATGTGTGTCTTCCATCCACATCAAACGAATCTCCATGTCTTTGAGACGAAGAGTGACTTCCTCAAGGGAATGAAGCCACTTCATGCCCAAGACTAAATCGATATCTCCCATGTTCACCACGTAATAATCAGCCTTGAACTCATAATTGTTCAAGCGCAAGGGGAGATCCTTAATCACACGATCACATCTGAGAGTGTACCCATCGGCCACCTTAACCCTAATGCCTTCGAATTCCTCAGTTATGAGTCCGCGCTTCTCCACAAATCTAGCATCGATAAAATTGTGGGTGGCTCCTGTATCAAGAAGGGTGATGACCCTTTGTCCTGCCAAAACTCCACGAAGTCTGAATGAACCTTCCCCGGCCGGGACGCTAGACAATCGTACCCTCCCGACCGAGCTCTAATCAGCTTCCGCCTTTAGGCTTTGAAGCCTCTAACTCTAACTCTCAACTCTCCTCAAGATTCAAACTCCTCGATTCCAAATCCTCGTATAGCCCATACATCACTCGACGGTCTTTGCCCTTAGGCCGCAAAGGACAATCATGGTTGGCATCGTAGGGACCTTTGCAGTAGAAGCAAAGCTTCTTCCTGCGTAAATCATTAAGAGCCTCACGATCCCAGGGTGCTGCTGATTTTCCCTTTGAATCACTCCTAAAATCTGATTTCTCTCTGTTAAAATCTGATTTCTCTCTGTTTTTATTGAAGCCCTTATTGTCCCTGAATGAAGAAGTGTTCCTGGAGTTGAATTTGCTGGATGGTGCTGCAAATTCCATGCTGCGTGCCTTCTTCATAGCTTCCTGTAACGAAGGCGGATCAAATGCTTTGATCCAACCTCTCAATGGTTCCAACAGTCCCTCCATGAAAAGCACAACAAGTCGCCTCTCTGAAATATTAGGAACCATAACCGACAATCTCTGGAAGTCACCTATGTAAGACTCCAAACTGCCACTCTGTCGCAACTGAGCCAAATCTCTGAAATAGGATTCTGGATCCTTCCTGTCAAATCATTCCACCAACCTATCAACGAACTCCTAGTATGTGGTGATACGATCATGTTGTAGTGTCACTATCCCATGATGCCACCAGTCATAAGTTGCTCCCTCAAGATGTAATGTAGCATACCTAATAGCATCCTCCTCAGCCATAGGATGCAATGTGAGGAAGGTATCAAGTTTATTGATCCAGGCCTATGTTGTGACCTTGCCACTACCGTCAAACATAGCTAGAGTAATTTTGTTTGTGGCATGCTTCAAATCACTATTATTATTATATCTAGGCCTCCAATCCTGTCGGCCCCTGAGATGCTCTCTCCTTTGTGTGATGAATCAGTCAAAGGTAATCCTCTCTCTGACCTCAGGTGGTACTAATTCCCACTCCTCGTTCGCTGCCATAAGTGTACAATCAGCAAATAAATCCTCATGTTCCTCACTTGCAACAGCCTCATCGGGCTCCTGTCTCACAAATGTAGGCCTAGTTGGCCCGTCTGGCCAGTCCATGAAACAAATTCTAGGTGGTCTCCTGGATCCTCGTGATCACTCCCGCTCGTCACGCATGTGGTGGATACTTCCCAAGATACCTTAACCTATATGGATACACCAATTGTCAGAGTACATCGTTGGACCGCCATTGACCTCGCCTTCAGAACTCTTTAAGAGT
Source organism: Sequoia sempervirens (assembly GCA_007258455.2). Classification (NCBI taxonomy): domain Eukaryota; kingdom Viridiplantae; phylum Streptophyta; class Pinopsida; order Cupressales; family Cupressaceae; genus Sequoia; species Sequoia sempervirens. The sequence continues at coordinate 16,864 of VDFB02098598.1, read as the reverse complement.
GTAGAACCTCCGGTGATCGCCCGATCCCTGTAGGGTTTTGAGGAATATCCGCTCACGCCCATGGTTCAACCGCTCAAACCCCGCCAGTTCATTAATCAAGGCTCTCCTGCGAGTGTAGTATCTGTGAGGCCCAACCTCTTGTGGCTGCATAAGAGTGCTAAACCCTCAATATGGCAGGATTTAGCTCTGATACCACTGTAGAAACCCCTGTTCTCACTGATCTCTGAAACTGTGTGTTTTTGCTTGTTTTTGTGTATTTTGGTTTTTTTGAGTTTTTGCATGAACAAATGAAAGTTGCGATTTTGAAAGAAATTGATATAAAATCTCTAATAAATACAATAAGTCCAGATCTAACATAAAAAGACTTAGAAAACCACAGCTAATGATTGTATTATTTTTCCACGGCTATTACAATGATAAATCTCTGACATGCAGACAAGATAAAACAAAATATCAGATTAAAACCTGATTTGCAGCCACCTGTGAAAAGCCATGAAATGGTACGGCCATCATAGAATCCCTCTTTCCCCTGCGCCAAATGATAGAGAATGATGCCAAATGCATAGGCGCCCCCAGTTGTGAAGTCAGACTGCAAGTAGAGAAGGCGATTTGTCCAAAACAGAAAAGGACGGCCCTTTTATGATGGTACGGCCCTGCAGATCAGAACTGTACGGCTATGACAGCAGCAAACAATAAAAAGTATGGCCCTTGTTTGAAGTCTCCAGATCTTAGGAATTAGGCGCCTTAAATGAAGAAACTCTTCTGGATGAATTACAAACTGAAACCCTGAATATATTTTCGACTGTGAAGCTCTGTGATAACTTCTGGATGAAGATATCTTTTTGAAAGCAATAGATCAGCTGGTATTTCACAGCCTCTGAACTGCAACACTGAAGGTGGCTCGTTCTCCAATGCCAAAACGAAAACTGGAACCCTTGGCTCTGTTCTCAGAAGAAGACTTGATCAAAAATTCGATTTTCAACATAATGAGCACAATTCCCAATGAAAACCCTTATATCCATCAAAAGTTCGACTTTTCTCAAAAAGGCATCATTTAAATAAATTCGAACTTTTTTTTTTAATTTTTCAATAGTTTCGAAAGCACTTTTAATTATAAATTATAATTAAAAGTGGCCCCTCTTCAATGTTGGTCAACCCCTTTAGAAAATCACTTAAGTTATAATATTTAATAATATTATAACTTTATAATATAAGCTCCAGATAATTAATATTTAATTTAACAATTAAAATATTAATATCTCCCTCAAAATATGTCCGATTCACGAACCGTCTGAAGCTGGTGAATAAGTGATTGATTCTGCACATGACCAAACCATACTGCTAAAAATAGCAGGGGTGCTCCGCTGAATGACAAATACTGCTAAAAATAGCAAGTCAGGCAAATGATGTCCGAATGACCCCGAACGAAAGCCAACTGGTAAATTCTGACGACCGAAGCCAAGCCAAGCTCCATCAAGACCCTCTATCCATCCTATCAGCCTACAAGGGTCGCATAATAGGCTAATCATAAGCTCTAAGAGATGTCAACTGGAAGGGGACATGACAAGGTAGTGCTGAAAATCTAACTGAATACTGAAAAGATAAAAATAAACCTTCTATGGGCTAGGGTTTTGTGTTTATTTTAACTTTTGTGAAGTATTATTGCATTAAACAAATATAGAACTATATATACAAATCAAAACACAATAATAGCAAATATTTCTGATCTAAATTTTCTGCAAATAATAAATGAGCTGTGAGAGAAATTGAAATTAGATTAAGCTATTGAAAAACAGAGAATAGGGTTAGAAGAACGTGTCTGGACAGAATTCCAAGTCTAGAAATGGATTTTGAAACTATTTTTTCCAAACCTTGCACCGTATGTAGAATCCTGATAACACCTGTATGTGAAGAGATCCAACTTGCAAAAGTTTGAGGGGCACAACAAATTGGTTAGTACTATTGGGAAACTGCCTTAGTTATTTGGCATATTCCAACCTCCACTGTAGCACATAAAAATTAGGTGTGTGATCCCTAAGTTTGGGTGTTTTGGTGTGTGTGAGGTTTTGTAGCTACTAAATAACCCTAGGAGAATGTCTAGTGCTAGAGTAGTGTGTACCTATGCAATGGAGGAGATAAGGAGATGAAAATCTCTAGTTTACCAAGGGGGTTGATTCTATGAGGATTTTTAGATCTACAACAAGGGTTTTGTAGTGAGGGAGAATCTCTGCAACAATGTAGTGTTTATGTGGGAGACTTGAGAGAAAAGCCTCTAGTGATTGTATGAGGCCATTGGGAGTAAGCTATAGACTCAAGGATAGGGGGAAATGATGGAGATCAAAGAAAGGTTTCAGCAATGGCGGATTTGCAGATTTACAGCAATGGAGCAATGTGGGGAGATGAGGGAAATCTTAAAACTTAGTATCAACACCTCAGAGGGGGCTTTTGGAAGAGAGTGTGCAAGAGTGAGAGTGACAATGTCAAAAAGTAGTAGAGTTTTAAATTAGGGTTTCCACATGCCAAAATAGAGTATTTTAGGTCAAGGTGTCTGTTAGGGAAGAAAACCTATGCTACCAATTCTGTGATGTCCCCGCTCTAGTCAGTTCTTAAGAGTAGTTGAGTTAGCCTATAGGGAAGAAAACCTATGTTACCAATTCTGTGATGTCCCCACTCTAGTCAGTTATCAGGAGCAGTTGAATTAGCCTATCTCTTGGACCCTTTAGGTTAACAGTATTTGGTTAGAAGGTCAATGGCTTTATTTGGTGGGTTTTGTCGTTTCCGTCCTTTGAGTTCAGTGATTGGCTCACAGCAGGCCTTGGCAGTTCAGTGGTTGACAGCTTTTGCGGCACGCCAATATGTTGAGTTATGAGAGAGATTAATTTTCCAGTGAATTAAAATGTATCTCTCATAAAATATGTTGAGTTATGTTGAGTTATGAGAGAGATACACTTTAATTCACTGGAAAATTAATATCTCTCTCATAACTCAACATATTGGCGTGCCGTCAGAAGCTGTCAACCACTGAATTGCCAAGGCCTGCTGTGAGCCAATCACTGAACTCAAAGGACAGAAACAAAAAATCCCACCAAATAAGGCCACTGACCCTCTAACCAAATACTGTTAGCCTACAAGGGTCCAAGAGATAGGCTAACTCAACTGCTCCTAAGAATTGTTCCTAAGAACTGACTAGAGCGGGGACATCATAGTCCGCCCTCCCTGAATTTGCTTGTCCGCAAGCAAACTCAAAGCTAGATGTTGTAGAATACTGTCACCCTCCCAAGTAGCATCCTCTACTGGTAGATCTTTCCACTTCACTAGATATTCCTTGATAACCCGCCTTCGAAGATGGCGCTCTCTGGAATCCATAATGGCCTTAGGTATTAGAATCAACTTCCCCTCATCATCCAGGGGTGGTAAGTCTATAGGAGTCACCTGTTGTCCCAACGCCTTCTTGAGGCGTGACACATGGAACACATTGTGAACCTTACTGTCCACTGGTAGATCTAACTCAGCCACTTCACTGACACGTCTGACAATCCTGAATGGTCCATAGTATCATGGCTTGAGTTTGTCGGCGCCTTTCTTACGAAGGGTGGACTTCCTATAAGGCTATAGCATCAAATACACCAAATCATCAATCTCAAAAGATCACTCCACTCTCCGCTGATCAGCATATTGTTTTTGCTGATTTTGAGCCTTTTGAATGTTCTCTCTGAGTGCTCTCATAATGTCCTGATTCTCCTGTAATAGATCCCTAGCACTAGGTACTCTGCTGTCACTCAGCAACAAATCTAGAAAACTCAGAGCATCATATCCATACAACGCTCGGTAAGGTGTCATCTAAATACTCATGTGATGAATGGTATTGTAGCAATACTTACAAAGGTATAACCACTTCACCCATGCCTTCTGCTGCCCTGAATTGTAATTTTCCAAGTATCCCTCCACCCATTTGTTGACTATCTCAGTCTGCCCATCTGTCTGTGGGTGGTAGTTGATGCTCGGAGTGAGTTCTGTCCCGCAAAGTTTGAATAACTCTTGCCAAAAGTTACTCAAAAACCTGCTATCCCTGTCACTGACTATGCTCCGAGGCAAACCGTGCAACCTGAATACCTCTCGAAAAAACAAGTCTGCCACCTGTGTAGCTGTGTAAGTAGTAGTGATTGGGAAGAAATGAGCATACTTCGTCAATCTATCTACTACCATGTTGGCATAAAAACTAACACCTCTGGAGTGCAAGTTTGTACGGACAGCTATGCACACTGCGTAATGAGTGCTCTTCAAATTAGGAGGGGAAGCTCCCTTGTAGTGTTGGAATGCGTGGAAAAGAAAAGTAATCTAAGTCCTATCTTTTTGTTCTCAGCTGGAAGAGGCACAAGGTTAAGAAAACCAAGAACGTTGCAGCTAAGGATTTTCTGGTTTCGCAGATCATTAACTACAACTAAGCTAACTACTTTAAATCTATCCAGTTTCCTCAAGAAAACAGAGCATGAGGAAATGGAGCAGGAATGATTATCTAACGATAAGCCAGGTACGGACTCACAACGTGAAGGCAAGGTGGCACGACTATCTGCTTGTCTGAATAGGCTTATTGGAAACAACAATATACGATAAACTAAGTACAGATTCTCAACTTGAAGGCAAAGTGGCACAACTATCAGCTCAATCTGAATAAGTTTATTATTCACACACATCATACGATAACCAAGAACAGATTCTCAACTTGAAGGCAAGGTGGCACATCTATCAGCTCAATCTGAACGAGTTTATTGAACACATAACATAAAGGATAGCCAACTAGGATAATAAATTGCATAGGCAAGACATGCATACAATCTACGATCAACTAGCCACTATATCTAACTAAAGAAAGAATTCACCATCATAATGGCATGAAACCCAAGTGGCATAACAATTCATTACAATAGTAAATACTCATGAACAGATACAGAATGAGCAATATTACAGGCAAGGTAGGCACAGCATATATTTCTCTCTCGTGCAAAAGTTATGTACAAATGAGCAAAAGCTCTTATTTATAGACATCGAAAGGTGTAGGGAACCCTAAAATCACCTTGAGTCAACTACAGTCTTGCAATGCATGCAAGATTTATTGCTAAACCCTAATAATGGAAACTATACAGTTAACTGGAAAACTACCATCAGTTAACCGAAACATCTAATCTAAAAATGGACAATTGTGCAAGCATGCACGTCCTTATTGAAAGCAAGTTAACTGGAACACTACCATCAGTTAACGTAAAACCTAAATACAACTCCAAGTGAATAAAGCTGATCTCAGAATAGATATGTGTGAGATGAGACGAGTTAACTTGAAAAGATAACACCAAGTTTAACTCCTGTGTTTAATGTCTATTCTGAGAGGTGGGAGCTGAAGTCTACTGGCCGTGATCTCGAGCAAGTAACCCCTCCACGAGGTTGTTGACTGCGTCACCATCTAGAGGTTCTCTTATGCCTTAACTGACAATTCACTGCTTATCAGCAACTTGAGCAATCTTGGAAATCTTTACACACTCAAACTAGCATTTCATTGACTGGTAACTTTGGCGGCTCCGTAACTGAAGTGATGGCCAATCTGTCTTCTGCAACTCGATGTCTCTGACGCTTTTCCTTAATGAAAGAGTGTTGCATGACGAAACTACGAAGTTTGACTGCGCACACTCTAGTTGTGAGAAATGCAAACGAACTTGTTACACATGCAAAATTCCAATGGTTTCAACCCTCTAAACCGGCCTTGGAAGACAATCGGCCATACGAGGCATGCAACCATATGGATTTGAGTAACTACGCCTTTCAACCCTCTGAAAGCACTTGATACAAATCGGCCTTAGCTTTTCTGATGAAATCATAATTAAGACCGATTTGGTCTTGAATTCAGTCTACGTGAACTGCACTCTGAAAAACTCGCCTGTTGACTGTGAACACGGCAATATTCTGACAACTTTTCTGGAAAGCTAAAAATAGCCTATTGAAGGGTAATTTTCAGCGAAAAATTTGAGATATGGGTTTTGTCCAGAAAAAAATTCTAAGACAACCCAAAACGTCAGAAATGCGAAAATTTGACTTTTACTCGACCATGCAAGGAATTTTCAGTTGAGAAAATTAGAAACTCGAGAACTGATGCTCTGGAAGAAATTTTCCTGAAAAATTATGACACATGGGTTTTCTCGAGGAAGCTATTCTAAATAGACCTAGATGATTTGTTTTGTCAAAATCTGCCAATTCTTCAAACATGCGAAAGAATTTAAGACGAGAAAATGGAAGAAATTGAGAAGAAGAAAGACGTTTTTGGATGTTTTCCTTTGCCAAAATCGCCACTCTTCCTTGAAATTCGCTGATAATTTTGACTTGTACCTGCAAAGAAAGTGTTTTGATGTCTTCACCAATGATTGCTGATGAGAAATTCGCCCAACTCTGAAGGAAATTCGCCTTTGCTTTGAAGAATTACGAATTTGCTCAAGCTGTGTGAATGAAATATGACGCCATGCTTGAATTAATAGAATAAATTCGCACCTCAAAAGTGACTGCAAGACTAAAACCCTCGACTGAAATAGAAGGCTTCTGATTGGACCCCCTTCAATTCAACTGACACTATCTTGAAGTTCGAAACTTAAATAATAATAAAATATTCATTATGCAATAGCACAAAGAGGCGCCAACTTTAGAAAATCGCCATTTAATGGTAAAATATGCAAAAAAAAAATATTAAATATTATTTAACATTAGTTGACAAACCAAGTAAAGCACTTGGATTCACCGGCGAACTTCACTGATTTTAAAAAGTCCTCATTTGACCTCATAGGCGTCCATTTGCTCAAGATATCACGTTTTTTATTAACTTCCTACTTTGTAGTTGACTACAAAGTTACAACTAGCCATCTTCGACACTGATTTCTAGGTGACCGGATGATACTGAGAGCCTGAGACTAAGCAAGTGTATTCATCGCGAAGCCTGCAGAGCAAGGAAGAAATGTATGCTGGGAGTCATCACTGCAAAATCCATCATTTAACACCTCAAAGAATTAGGCGCCCTTGATTAAATTTATTTTCAACTACCAGACTTGACCATTTCTCAAACTGCCATCTGACGCTTCAAACGGCTGCCGACGACGAACGGTGAACCCTATTGACTGGATAACAGGCTCATTGCATGACTAGAAGTATTTTGCATCCAACGAATATACCCAAGGCATCTGAAAGCTGTGATGGGGACCTGAAAAACAAAGGTGCGCATGGGCTTCAAGCACATCGGGACTGTTTTGACAAAAGTTGAATTTTCATCCAAGTACCCTACTTTGTCCTCCGACACCGAGAGCTAGAATGCCCCGATTCGTGCACCGACTATCTCTCTGCATAGCTAGAAGCATTGAGAAGAGATGTCTCTGGAGGTGATGAAGCGAGAAAACTGCTTCTAAGACCTCAAAAATACAGGTGCGTTTTTAAAATAAAATATACACTCCATACTTGGCCATTTTCCGGATGTCTTCACTTTTCAGTATTTCCTCAAAGACCTCGCACGTACGAGCGTTTGCCAAATCTCGAAGGCTGACGGTTGGGCTCGTTGGATAGCTGGAGTAATTACGCACAAGTCCCGTGAAGACTTCGAACGTCAATAACTTCATCTGACAGGCCTAAAGGCTAGGCGCCCCTGGCCCACAGAAATACAATGAAATTTATATGCCAGTCCGCCCGTTAAATTACATGCCTGGTAGATTCTCTGCCACGATCTCTCAGAATGTCGGATTAACAGGCAAGTTGGTACATCGCGAAGCTGGACTAACGTAGCATAGATGACAGGAAGACCTCGTCTGCAAACTCTACCATCTTGAGGGTCATTTTGAAGGGCGCCCCTGAGCTATAGGGGCGCAGTTACACCATTTGAGGAAGTTCTATGATGTGAAGTCTCTCCATAAGCTCATCTTTTGACGTCGACTGCCGGAGCTCTGGAACTCAGATGATTGCATTCGATAGCTCATCGGACAAGAAGACTAGTCGTGAAGAGATTGACTGCATCAACCATCAGGAATACCAAGATCTAACCCCCTTTAAAGAGGTGTGCCCTTAAGCTACAGGGGCGCAAAATCTGGAAAAAGACAAGCTTTTGCAATCTGGAACTTTGGAATCTTCAACTTCTGTCGCCAGTTATCGGAGTTACGAGTATCGGATAGCCTCGCTGGATAGCTCATCGAACAGGAAGACTAATTCTGAAGAAATTAACTGTATTCATGAGCATTTACCACAAAATCTAGGCCTTCAAAAAGAAGGGCGCCCTTGGGCTACAGGGGCGCAATTTTGCTTTTCCTTGAGAAATCTTCAAGAATTAACCACTGAAATCTTGATTTTAGCCACTGAAATGACCATCAAAAAGTATAATTATCGTCATGAAATGCTCCTCCATCGTGAAATGCTTCATTCTGAGTCTCTGATTCAGATTCTGATCAATGGATACTGCCTTTGACTGACAAAACATTAACAAAACTCCATGCTTGATATTGCCCAAAAACTGTATTTAACATCATTTTAGCAAGGTTTAGACTCTTTTATGCAAAATGCCTTAATGAAGCAAAAAATTTGGTTTGGGTATAACATACCACAAAAATGTTGTCTTTCCCTTGAGCTTTTGGCAAGCCCGTAAAGAAGTCCATTGACAAGCATTCCCACTTCCTCTCAGGAATAGGAAGCGGCTGAAGTAATCCTGTAGGGTATGTATGTTCTTGCTTGTTCTGCTGACAAACAAAGCATTCCCTGACATACTGAAGAACAAATGACTTGAGACCTTTCCAAGAAAATCTCTTTCGTACCTACCTGTAGGTCTTAAAGTAACCGGGATGTCCTACCATAGGTGAATCGTGAAAGGATCTCAACACCCTGTCCCTCATCTCAGAACTTGGGACTAGAAATATCCTCCCTTTGTAAATGATAAGATCATTCACAAGAGAGTATCTACTATCCTGTATTGTCCCATCCACTATGCCAGAAGCCCACGGATCCTTGGCATACTCTGCAACTATCATATGTCTCTAGTCTTCTGAAATCTCATTCATGGAGCTCAAGTGTGGGTGGTGAGATAATGCGTCAGCAACTACATTTTGTGTACCTTTGACATAGGAGATGTCAAAATCATAAGACTGAAGTTTGCTAACCCATTTTTGTTGTCTCTCAGTTAGATCTCGCTGTCCTAGGAAATGTTTCAAACTGTTGTGATCAGTTTTAACACAAAATTTACTACCAACCAAATATTGCCTGAACTTGGCCATTGCATGCATGATGGCCAACATTTCCTTATCATATATGCTGAAACTCCTCTCAGGATCTCTCAGCTTCCTGCTCTCAAAAGCTATAGGATGTTGATCCTGCATAATGACTGCACCAATACCCTCACCATTGGCATCACAGTGTAGCTCAAACAGCTTGGTGAAGTCTGACAATGCCAATACTGGACATGTAGTCATGAGAAGTTTAAACTTCTCAAAGCACGCCTGTGCTAGAGGTGTCCACACAAAGGCTCCCTTCTTGGTCAAATCTGTTAGTGGCGCAGCATTTCGTGTGAATCCACTAACGAACCGACAGTAGAAGGCGCATAATCCTACAAACTCCCTGAGCTATGTCAACATCTCAAGTGTAGGCCAATCAATGATAGCACGAACTTTTTCTAGATCCATACTGACTCCCTCTCTGCTGATGATGTGACCTAGGTACAAAAGTTCTGCCATGCCCAATGCACACTTGGACTCCTTGGCGTACAAGGACTCCCTGTCAAGTATGCTCAACACTGCATCCAAGTGGACCATGTGTTCCTCCCAAGACTTACTGTAAACCAGTATGTCGTCAAAGAACACCAAAACAAATTTCCTCAAGTGAGGATGGAAAACCCTGTTCATGGTGGACTAAAAAGTAGCTGGAGCATTGGTTAAACGAATGGCATAACCAAGAAGTCATAATGTCCACAATGGCATCTAAATGCGGTTTTCTCAATATCCTCCTCTCGGACTCTGATCTGATGGTACCCTTTCCTCAAATCAATCTTCAAGAAATAGCAAGCTCCATGTAGCTCATCTATTAACTCGTCAATCTGGGGTATGGGATACTTGTTTTTGATAGTCTTTTTGTTTAGCATCCTGTAGTCGATACACATCCTGAGTGTACCATCCTTCTTCTTCCCCAAAACAACTGATGAAGCAAAGGGAGACTTGCTCGGCCTGATGTGCCCCATGGCTAAAAGTTCTTTGATGGTCTTTTCAATTTCATCTTTTAATCTCTTGGGGTGCTGGTAAGGAGTGATCATGATAGGTTTTGTGCCCTCCTCCAATTCTATAATATGCTCAATACCTCTATCAGGAGGTCTACCTGGTGGTATAGCACTGAAAACCTTTGCATGCTTGATTCGGAGTACCTGGACATCTGGATGATAAGGAGATTCTTGTTGCTCCTTTTGTGAAGGCATTACCTTGCATTCTGCTGCCCAATCCACCATGTCATGCCGAAACAATCTTTCCATTCTTCTGAGTGAAATTTATTTTACATTGTTGTCTTGATAGCTTTGAGAACATGATTTGTGCCATCAACTTTAAATTTCATCTCCATATCTCGTAAATTAAGTGTGAACTCTCCTATCGCATGAAGCCACTTCATGCCAAGAACCACATCTGTTCCTCCCATGTTCACAACATAGAAATCTGCCTTAAACTCGAAATTGTTGAGTTTCATTGGCAGATCCGAAATCATCCTCTCGCAATTGAGAGTGTACCCATCTGCAACCTTCACTCTAATGCCTTCAAACTGCTGAGTTTGAATGCCTCTTTTCTTCACCAACCGTGAATCAATAAAATTATGGGTTGCACCTGTATCCAAAAGAGATATTACTCTTTGACCAGCTAGTAACCCACGAAGTCTGAAAGTACCTTCTCTTTGCATACTGGACATATGAGCTTCCTGTAGCTCAATTTCAACCTCTTTTTTTGCCTCATTTTTTGATTTCTCATCATCTGTATCATAAATTGCAGCTTGCTGGTCTGAAAAATCAGTCATCTCTTCTCCCTCAAAGAACCACTCCATGTGCCTATTTTGGCCTTTAGGCTTGAGGGGACAGTCATAGTTGAATTCATATGGGCCCTTGCAATAAAAGCAGAGCTTCTTCCTACGTAAATCGTTAATTGTTTCACGATCTAATGGTGCTGCAAATTTATTCTTTTGATCAGAATTTTCAAACTTCTTTGGATTAGATTTATTATCATTGTAGGAAGTGGATGGTTTTGAGCCAAACTATTTCCATGGTGTGGTAAGCTCCATACTGCGAGCTTTCCTCATGGCCTCCTGCAAGGTAGGTGGATCAAATGCTTTGATCCAACCTTTCATGGGCTCAAATAAACTCTCCATGAATAGTATAATCAGCCTTCTCTCTGATATGCCTGTCACCATAACTGACAGTTTCTGAAACTCTCCAATATATGACTCCAAACTACCCAACTGTTTCAACTATGCAAGATCTCTGAAGTAAAGTTCGGGATCACATTTGTCAAACCTCTACCAATCTATCTATAAACTCCTGGTAAGAAGTAATCCTGTCATGGTGAAGTGTTACCATGCCATGGTGCCACCAATCATGGGCCACGCCATCAAGGTGGAGAGCTCTGAATCTAATAGCATCCTCCTCTGTCATAGGACGCAATGTAAGGAAGGTGTCTAATTTACTCACCCAGGCATGTGTTGTGACTCTGCCACTGCCATCAAAATTAGTTAAGATAATTTTGTTGGTAGCTTGCCTTAGATCATTATTCCATTGTTTAGGCCTCCTGTCAAACCTGTTTCTGGTATGTTCTCTCTTCTGGCTCATGAATCGATCAAAGTTAAGGTGATCCTTAACTCTTGGAGGCAATGCATCCCATTCATCATGCATAGTCATGATGTTATCTGCAAAGTTCACATCACCACCCTCTTCAGCCTCTTCCTCTTCATTAGTATCATTTCTAGTGAATGTAGGGTGTGTGGGTCTTTCATAAGTGCGTGCTGGAGCAATATTCCTACGAGCTTCTCCATGAATACTTCCCTCCTGATCTTGATCCTAATTCTGCCTTCTCTGAACTATCAAGTTCTGAACATTTGTACTAAGTTGTTGGAGGATGTTCACCACTTGTTCTTGGCCTGCCACCATCCCTCTCAGTACATCTTTGGCCTCTCTTTCTTTGTCATCAAGACGATTCCTAGAAAGACCTTCCTCATCCCTGTTAGCCATATTATCAAAGCCAAAATCTTCCTCTTGTTCGTCAAACAGAAACGCTGGAAATGGTTCAAAAGTACTTCTCTGATATCCAGGACCCCAGCATGAGTAGTACCTATCAAACTTGTTCTGATGTGACTGTATAGAAACTGCTAACCCTCCAGGCTGGCAGGATCAGAGCTCTGATACCACTGTGATGAGCCCAGCTGGCTCCAACCAAACCTCTGTAGTATTTTGATTATCTTCTTGTGTTTTTTAAGTTTTTTATAGAAGATTTATAGACAGAAGAGAAGGGGCATACATGTAAATGCTTATAAAACAACAAAAGTGAGCTAATATTGATAAAATGTAAATGCAGGAAGTATTAAACAATCACAACAAAGAGATTTCATATGATAGTCATACCCGATAGTCTCCGAATTATTTATATAAGAAAATATCCAAGCTTGCTAGCCAAAAATGGTGAAAACTGACAAAATGGAACGCCTAGCCTACAGATCTGACTTCTCCCTAACAAAAACTGGATACAAACAACTAAGAAGGGTAGACGCCAAGAATGGAACTCTATCAGAAGCCAAAAAGAAGGCGTTTTTGCAAGCTACTTCACACACCTAACCTCCAGAAGACACATTTTCCAAGGCAAATGGTACAGCCCAAGAAAGAAGTTGAAGAGAAAACGTTGGAAGCTACAGAATGGCTGAAGAAGACGTCTCTGGTGTAGAAACCCTCTTCCTTATTGTAAACTGGTAAAACTCAACATAAAACTCTGATTAAAGCATGGATGAACTCCTAAATGGAGCCACCTCAGTAGTAATCATTCAACTGATCTTTCACAGTCTCACAATCACAGATCTGTGAAGAATTGTCGCTCTCCAAAGATGATAATCTTCTGAAAACCCTTGTCTCAGAAAATGAAGCTCAGCAAAAGCCAAAGAGAAATGTCAAATAATCAATCATAGGGTTCGAATTTCCTTTGCTTTGCCTTATAAGGCCAAAAGGCACGCATTCCCAAAAGTGATGCCACTTTTCATTTAAAATACATTTAAAATGTATTTTACACATTCTCAATAGTCAACATTTAATAAGTTGGCGCATTTAATAGAAAACTCTAGCCAGTCAGTTCGGGGAGGGCAGATTGTGATGTCCCGGCTCTAGTCAGTTCTCAGGAGCAGTTGAGTTAGCCTATCTCTTGGACCCTTGTAGGCTAACAGTATTTGGTAGAGGGTCAATGGCCTTATTTGGTGGGTTTTGTCGTTTCCGTCCTTTGAGTTCAGTGATTGGCTCATAGCAGGCTTTGGCAGTTCAGTGGTTGACAGCTTCTGACGGCACGTCAATATGTTTTTGATTAAGGAACAAACAGGTTTTGAAGGGACCCAAAACCCTGTACAAACAGATTTTGAAAGGATCTGGAACCCTCAACCAGAAGGTTGTCTAAAAATAAATACAAGAAAGCACAGATAACCAAGGATCAAAAGGCAACCAAGGCCAAAGAACCACAACCGACTACAAAGCCACAGGAGCCAGCAACCAGCCAAGAACGAACCCCCAAACAAGAACCATCAAGATTAACATTTAGAATTACTCTTGTGGGAGCGGAGAGTCATGTCAAAAGGAGGCTTAGAGGACTTCTCTTTCTTTCCCTTTACAGTGATCCCACCCTCTTCCACTTGCGCTGCCTTGTCAAGCCAAGCCAGTGCACCATCATCCTGAAGAAGGCCTGCAGCCACTATCTTAGAGATTTGAGCCATGTTCCTTCCTATAGGCGTGGCCATATCAGGTGAGCCACCCGAAATGATGGCCGAAGCACCAATACCAGAAGTGGCTGCCACAGGCCCAGTCTCGTTCTCTTTAGGGGTTTCAACAATGTAGTCTTGCATAGAAACAACCCCTCCAAAAGAGACATCCGGAGAGGATACCCTTAAGGCCCTGTGAATCCAAAGCAGCAACCTCAGAAAAACTCCTAGGTTGCTCAACTTTCTTCTCAACCGTATAATGCTGCTGAGAAGCACCATTCCCCCAAGTAGTCTTCATGACTTTTTTCTCAAAACCACATTGTACAGCAACATGACCTATTTTGAAACATCTTCTACAATGGAAGGGAATCCCCTCATAGTCCAAAGATTGGACCCAAGACCCCTTAGAAGATTTAAGAACAATCTGAACAGGAAGCCCTTTTGAAACATCCATTTCGACCAGTATGCGGGCAAAGGTGGAATGAAGAATATCAGAGGATTCTTCATCCACCAACAAAAAGTCACCAAGAGCATCACCCACTTCCTCCAAAAGAGAATCAGCCCATAAGTGGAGAGGAAGATTAGGTAGCCGAACCCAAATCGGGATCTTATTGAAAGTTTTAGAAGCAAGGTTGAAATCAGAATGCCAGGGCTTAAGCATCAGCAAATGTTTGTCCTCCCAACTAAAAAAATTGTCACATAAGATTATATTTCTATCCTGAGCATTATCAAACTTGGCAACAAAAAACCCCTTGGCCATGGGGAAAATATGAACTTTACCAGAAATTAGAGGCTCCCATTCTTGAGAGATCCAGGAATGCAGCTAAGGGAGGCTAGGCCAAAAACCCCTAAACCGACAGATCCCACGAACAGAGAGCTCAGAGACATTCTCTTCAATTTCTTCAACCGTTGCTGCCTTTAGATCAACCGAGATGGCCGAAGCAACAGGGATAAAATCATCGAACGACAGTCTCCCATGCTCTAGTTTTGGGGCCGTCGCCCGCACAGCAAAGCCTCTGCCCTTTCCACGCAAAACGCCAGCCCCCACAGCACCCGTCGCAGCCTTCTTGCCGTGGAAGTCACCTCCCTCGCCAAAACCAGAGGCACGGGCCGTAGTTGTTTCATCCTTCGCCGAATTCGTCCCAGCGTTCGCCGTGTTTGCCAATATGTTGAGTTATGAGAGATTAATTTTCCAGTGAATTAAAGTGTATTTAATTTATTTGATGGAATATTATAAAGTCAACTTGATTTTATAATAAATTGAATCACGGAAAAATGTGCCCACTTATTAAATGTTGACTATTGAGAATGTGTAAAATACATTTTAAATGAAAAGTGGCGTCACTTTTGGGAATGCGTGCCTTTTGGCCTTATAAGGCAAAGCAAAGGAAATTCAAACCCTATGATTGATTATTTGACATTTCTCTTTGGCTTTTGCTGAGCTTCGTTTTCTGAGACAAGGGTTTTCAGGAGATTATCATCTTTGGAGAGCGACAATTCTTCACAGATCTGTGATTGTGAGACTGTGAAAGATCAATTGAATGATTACTACTGAGGGGGCTCCATTCAAGAGTTCATCCATGCTTTAATCAGAGTTTTCTGTTGAGTTTTACCAGTTTACAATAAGGAAGAGGGTTTCTACACCAGAGACGTCTTCTTCAACCATTCTGTAGCTTCTAGTGTTTTCTCTTCAACTTCTTTCTTGGGTCGTACCATTTGCCTTGGAAAATGTGTCTTCTGGAGGTTAGGCGTGTGAAGTAGCTTGCAAAAACGCCTTCTTTTTGGCTTTTGATAGAGTTCCCAGAGAAACCCTAGTTTCCCTCTGTCTCCGAATCTGATGGTTTTTTTGTGTTTTTCTGAAGTTTTGATGTTTTTTGACGTTTTTGGGGTTTTGAGCATAAATGTAAAGAATGCGATTTTGCTAATAAATGATAATAAATTCCAATAAAATAAATGAACACTGAAAACTATAGAATCAATAGCAAATACTTATGCCAGGCTCTTATTTAATCTTCTGCAATGATTACAAAGATGATCCAGTTACATGCAAGGTAAAAGGCAATGAAATTTATGAAACCTGGTTTTGCTGCAGCAATAAATGTTCTTCAAAAAGATGGTACGGCTGAGAAGATAGTTCACTTTTCCCTCTGCCAGATGCTACGCAGTGCCTCTCTTGCTATTTGCGCCCTGATGAATGAAGAAAACCTGAAGAGATAGAAGGCGTTTCTCTTGAAAGAAGAAGTACGGCTCTAGGAGATGGTACGGCCCTGCTGTACAAGTACGGCTGGCAGCAGCAACAACATTTAAATAAGTACGGCCCTTCTCTGTATTCCCATATCTCAAAGATATGTGCGCCTAACTGATGAAAGCTCTTCTGAATGAAAACCTTGAACAAAACTCTGAAGATGAATGACTTCTGAAGCTCTATAATTTCTTCTGGATGAAGAAATCTCACAACTGGCAATAAATCAGGTGTTATTTCACACCCTCTGAACTGCTTCCAATGGAGATGGCTCGTTCCCCAAGGAATTCGAGACTGAAACCCTAAAGCTTCTTGCTCAGACCAAACTTGATCAATTTCCAAAATCAATAATCACATAATGGCACGAAATCCAATGCAAATGCACTATATCCCTCAAAAGTGCGAATTCCTTAAAGATAGGGAATTTTAATTAATTCGACTTTTGTTATTTTAATTCCTCCATAGTTCTCAGCCAAATTTTTATAATAAAATATAATCAATAACTGGCCCCTTTCTGATGATGGGCAACCCCTCAATCCAAATCACTTAAGTTATAATTAAATATTATAACTTTATATTATAAACGCCAAATAATTAATATTTAATTAATTCAATTAAATATTAATATCTCACTCATTAATCATCCGATGC
>VDFB02098597.1:0-13894 GCA_007258455.2 Sequoia sempervirens | reverse complement strand
TATATATGTATGTATGTATATATATTTATGTATATATATATGTATATATTATTCTCTTGGAAATATATCGACAAAAAACGTAAATATTAAACAAAAACTCATCAAAAATTGACAGTAACAAACCTGTACAAAAAACACTCCTTTTTGAACACAAGCTGCTCAAAAATTGAAAGAATACAACCTGGGGAACAACACCTTCTACAAAAAGAAACAATATAGCATAAGCAACAAAACTATAATCAAGAATCCCCAATGCGAGCTAACAAAACACGTATAAGATTGAGTATTTTGTTCCAATGCAAAGAACAATAATCAAGAATACCTGATGCAATGAGATGCAACTTGTATAACATTAAGTATTTTGCTGCATTGCAGGCATAGCAACATAATGCATGGCATAAATCAAACAATATTTTTTTCAGCACAAAGCAAGGCAGAGAGAAACATTAAAGACAAACAAGCATAGTAACATATCCTTGCAAATTGATAGACATAAGATCTTGACAATAGATAAAATAATATTTGTTCTTTGCAAAAAAAAATATAGTCTTTTGTCAACAAAAACCTAGCATACTTTGTGATAATCAACAGTTTGTTACCAGAGGTGAAGCAATACAGCTTGCAACAACCTACCAAGCACAAGTGAAGTAATATTCAAAAGAGTTCTGGTCGAATCCACATGTGTGTACTTCCTTTGCATAGATAGATACCTATACATATGGCACATACATTGTGCATTAGTTTGATTATTAGTGCCATTTCCAACACTTTTCTATTCCTCTTCGAGTCATTGCCCCATTTAAAAAATAGAAAATATGTTGATGCCAGCTTCACAAAAAATTTAATTGTGGGTGGTTGGACTTGCACCTTCATAGAAGCTTGTCCTCTTTGCATGAACATTTACTATTGTATGGTCTGTGTGTAGTGGAAACAATGGTCAATGAAAGCTAAGATAAAGTATATAAGGTAAGCTATTTTAGTAGATTCTAACCACAACTTGAAACATTTGAATTTTTTTGTAAATGCTATCTGAGAAGGATAGCAATCTGTACATGTAAACTATAAAATAAAACTCAAGACAATAAGGCCTGCTCTCCACACTGCCATATTGGGTCATGGAGCCTCATGACGTGAGCAAAGATAGCGAAAGTGTTTGCAAATTTCAGTAAGGCATTGTTGGGTGTTCTTCTCTAACTTTAGGTGGCAAACCAACATGGAGTACGTAACATTAACTATTTTACTACATTCCAACCATCACCACAAAACAAAAGACATAAAGGAAACAATCTTTCCAAACAACAAGTCCCTATATATGCATCCAATCAATGACGTTGCATTGTATTTGTTAGCATTGTTGTCAAGCATAGATTTTAGGTTTTTGTTTGTTAAAGGCTCACAAAAGGAGTTGTTCGTTGTGTCGTGATTGAGATAGCTTCCACCATAGATAGAACTGATGGAAAATCTATACTCTTGCTCGGGGGTTCTGTCAGAGCCGATGGAGCTTCATGACCCAATATGGGAGGGTGGAGATCATGCCTTCTTTTCTTCTTTTCCATTTCAAATTTGCTATTCATTCTTGATTATTATCTCTTGACTGTTGTCAAATGGAATTATTGCAACCATTAGATGTTTGGTATGTGTGAATAGAAGGATTGCTTCCACCATTGATGAATGTGATAGACAATCTATATTCCTGCTCGGGGGTTTGGTGAAGCCCATGGGGCTTCATGATCCAATATGGTAGGGTGGAGAACAAGCCTTGTTTTCTTCTTTTATAGTCCACATGTATATCTATTTCTACATAGAAATGTTCACTGATAAGATTGTATTCCCAATATGGTACGATGGACAGTAGATCTTCTTTTCTTTTGCTTTGGTGTTTGCAAGCATGTTTTATGTTCATTGCAATATTTCTATATGTACATGTGTATGTATATATGCATGTGCAATAGAAAACGTCGAGCTTTTATGAATGGTCATTGGAACGAATGTAGGTATGATGCAAAATCATGGAAGCAAGTACGTTACAATCCTCCTTAAAGTGTTGATTGCACTTTCCATTGGTTTCACTCTCCATTGAAAATATTTCATATGTATAGGTACATTTGCAAATGCATTTACATATGCACATGCTTGGGTTCTTGTCGATGGATAACTATTGGAAAAAGTATTTGTGAATGTACAGGTTTGTAATTTCCAAATTTTTTTACTCATCTACAAAGATCAATATTTTACAACTAACAGATCGCTAGATATGCATCCAATTTACATTGTTGATTGTGATGTCTTAGTAAAAACTGTGCAATGGACAATGAGTATTTCTTTAGTCTGTTTCATTTTGGATTTCCTGACTGTTGATTAATTGCATTGTTGCTTGGTTTTGTTGTACTATATGTATATATATATTTATATGTGCATATGCATGTTCAACGAAAAATCTCAACTTCTTTTCAATGGAGACTGTTATGAAGGAAGGGATGATGTAGAACAATAGGCAACATCAACACTACGATCTTGCTTGAATAGTGCATCATACCTTCCATTCATAATAGTTTGCATTGAACAAAGATTGGATATGCATATAGACATTTGTAGACATGTTACCATATATATTTATCTTGGTTATTGTCAATAAGTGACATAGTAAAAACTTTTTCTCTGCATGCGGATTTTTAATTTTCTAAATTCCCCCTCCCTTCCACGATGGTTTTGCATCTGCAATCAAAAAATTTGCATATGCTCATATAATGCATAATGTCAATACTCACGCCTTGGTTATTATTCCTTCTAGGCTTTAAAAGTAACCGTTAGAATAAAAGGTGGTATATTTCCAATAAT
This sequence comes from Sequoia sempervirens, assembly GCA_007258455.2. Lineage (NCBI taxonomy): Eukaryota > Viridiplantae > Streptophyta > Pinopsida > Cupressales > Cupressaceae > Sequoia > Sequoia sempervirens. The sequence continues at coordinate 11,056 of VDFB02098597.1, read as the reverse complement.
AAGCAACATTCATTCCATATTTGATGGCATGACACAAATTTTTGGAGATACTTGACCTAATAGCATTGAGGAGACTTCTTTTTCAGAATAGTATTTAAGTATTAAACTATGTATCATATTATACTTCACAAATTACTAGTTTATGCAACATGGTTTAACACTAAAAACGCTGTCCTAAAAAGAAGTTTTCTCACTACATGGTGGTCCTAGTAATTCCTATACCTGTGGAAATTTAGTAATAAAATTGGCGCATTCCCTTTTTAGTTAGCCACTAGCCCAATCAGATTGAGTCCTTGCATTCTTGTTTTTTCGTTTCCAATTTGTAAGCACTATTAAATACAATGCATATGGATACATACAATTATGTATACATGTTGGTTTTATTGTTCCCTTTGCTACTTTCTTGCACATTCAAATAGGTTGACCGCTATAGTTATGCCATTGCCCCGTAACTTGGTTTTTGCAACCATTTTATTGTGTTGCATGTTGTTGCTATAGGAATTGCAATGTCCTTCAGGTTTCAACACCACATCAAGTGTAGACTGTAGAAAGGTAGAAAAGCGTGAGAGAAACCAACTTTATTATGCACGCCACAAAGACCGCATTTGTGCAGACCAGCAAGCGAAGCACTTCCAAAAGCGAAGTGCCATGAACCCAGTTGGCTTGGCGGCCAATGTTGAACAAGGGACACCACCATTGCAGGCAAGCTCACTAGTAGCATTTGTAGACTATTGCTCCCCCACAACTTCCTCTTGTTTGCCAATGAGCTGCACCCATCCTTGTGAGACTATTCCCGCTATACCTGGTTGTGCACCGCCGAAAACCCTTTCTGGGCATTCCTTCCCAATCACGTCCTCAGCAACCCTGTGCTTAGGAAACATGTTTAGTGAACCCTTCTGCATAGCAATACAATCCTTTCACCAGCACATTGATGCTTTGTCTAACTTGAAAACTTGTTCTACTTGCAATGAGAGCTATGCTGGCATGAGAGTTCGGCCATCCAGTTCTAGCATTGTTTGCTTGTGTTGTGCTTCTAAAAATGGTGTCCATAGATATAGCCTAGAAAATAAAATGGATCTAGGGCCACAACCAGCCATCCTTGCAAAGCTTACTCAAGTTGAAGAAATGCTTATAGCCAGAGTTGCTCCCGTTTTGCAAGTAAACCACACTAGAGGAAGCCAATACAAATATAGTGGGCACACTATAAGCTTCCCACAAGACATTAATTGCATTGTAACTTTGTTGCCGCGTCGACTGCATGATCTTGAAGTTGTCATTGTGCGAAGAATTGGCATGCAAGGGACAAACTATGATTGCTATGTTGATAAACATAATGTCATGGCTGCATTAATTTATAAAATTGAGAATGACCCATACTATAGTGATGTTGCAATATATTGTGACACTTTAAATTTGTTGCCTCCTACAAGTACTGGCATCTCTGATCTCTTGCACATAATGGAAGAATTGACGCATGGCCCAAATGAACCAATGGAAACTGTAGAAAGTGTTCTTGATGAGGAGGCTGACCCTCAAGACTTTTCATCATTTATTCCATTGATGCCTAGACCTCCTCGAGAATTGCCTTAAAAATTAAAGACAGTACTCAAAATACCTTGCCTTACAAATTAGAGATGCCTTACAAATTAAAGACAGTACTCAAAATACCTTGCCTTGGCCTGAAATAGATTTTAGCCCTATCAATGAATATAATACAAAAGGGTTATTAAGTATGGCTTTTCCAATGTTGTTCCCAACTGGCATGGAAATGTCACTACAATCAAGAACAATACAAACTCACATGAATATGCCTTGCACTTAATGAGATATTGTGATAATAGATTTGGTGGGCATGTCATATTTAGATATTACATTTATAATTTAATCATGAGACATCGAAGCCAACAATCAACATCAATTTTTATGAAAACAAACTTGGAGGAAAGAATCCCAACGTCGGTTCTAGCTCTGTGGCAATTGCTTCGGAACACACCAAATACGCAAATAGCAAACCAACTTGTTCACTTTGGTGCATCCTTACGAGGAAATCACTCATATTGGGCCAAGAGCCGACAAGAGCTTTCAAGAATGATCCACCAGCTTGGTACACCGACCCTTTTCTTCACTTTGAGCTCTGCAGATACAAAATGGCCTGATTTGCATAAGGTGATTGAACCCAGAATGCAATTTGATTCACCATACTCCTGAGTACACTTCATAGAGAACATTGTGCAAAACCCGCACATAACAGCCTTGTACATGCATCTGTGATTCACTATTTTTTGTGAAGAGGTTATTGAGAGACTTTTCCACACAAAGGACTATTGGTATAGGTATGAGTGGCAGCATCGTAGGTCAACACATGTGCATCGTTTCTTGTGGCTCCTAGATGCCCCAAATATGGACATGCTCGATTGGTCCAATCCTAATGAGCTTGAACAAGCAAAAAAATTCTTCGATCGCTATGTTTCAGCATGGAACCCTCGTGCCCCAGAGCAGGTAATATCAAGGATGCACCAGTCAACCTTGGATGACCCATGCTTGCTTAATACTACACAAATCTCTTCAATGGATCTAATGGTGGACTATGAACAGTTGTTAAACACAGTTCAAAGTCATACCAAGTGCACTCAATACACTTGCTTGAGAAAAAAGGGCCAACAATTTTAGTGTCGCTACAAAGCTCCATGGAATACACAACCATCTTTGACATTGACAATTGACAGTGAATTAAACAAATTGTACAAACGAACAATAAATGATGACCATGTTAATATCCATAGCCCTGAGATGCTTGCAATTTAGCGAGAAAATGTTGATTTCCAGCTAGTATTGTCTAGAAAAATTGTCCTAAACTACATTTCCAAATATGCATCAAAGTTTGAGAGAAAATCTGAAAGCTACATTGATATCTTGGAAAGGCTTGCAAATATAAATTCATCTGGGGATAAAGCATTGCTTGCATACCAAAATTTCATGATGAATTTGGTTGTTGATCATGACATTGGTGCACAAGAAACATGCCAAATGCTGCAAATGTTGCCCCTTCATCTCAAGTCAGCATTTCTTGTCTTTGAATGTTAGTAGGCAGATGTTCCATCAGTTGAAAATGATTGACAATGGTGATGACCTTGCCAGTGCTTATATTCATTCCTACATGCATAGACCACTTGAAATGGAGGCAATATCCCTTATTCATTCTACACAACTCTATACATATCGCAAAAACTGCAAAGGCCTAGCCTGGAATGCTCGCTCACAACCTGCTATCATCATTGTTTACCCACTTTTCAAGACCATCCCCCCAAAACAAAGTGATGCATATGAAACATTTTTTGGTCAAAATTATTGCTTTACAAACCTTTTAAGAATGTGGAGGCTGACATAGGGCTAAGAAGATAAAGCATTATAGAAAAGTGGAGGCTACTCCATGCTACTGGCTATGTTGCTTGGCATGTTAATAGACTTACTGACCAACATACAATTGACAAGCATAGTGATAGCGATATTGATAGCGGACAGTCTTCGCCACATACAAAACAATATGAATGGGATTTGCTCTCTCAACTTGGTGCGACAAACAATGTTTTCTTTGACCAGCTACAACTCTTGGGTTGGCGGGACTTTGACCTGCACTATAGGTGGGACAGCCACAATGTTCCAGAGAATTTTCATAGTATTGCTAAACAATTTTTTGCAACAAGTTACATACACCTGAAGACACGATTCCCTCCTTTGCAACGCCATCCCTTTCTCATGAACTATCTCCTAGACAGGAGCTTGCTTTGAGAATTATTCAACAACATCACCTTGGCCCACCCTCATCACCTCCACTTTGTACGATCATTCAAGGAATTGCTGGCATAGGTAAGTCATTCTTAATTGACAGGATACAAAGAGCACTAAACTGATCGTTTAGACAAAAAATGAACCCTATGCTTATTTTGGCACCAATGGGTGTTGTCGCTTACAATATTTATGCCTCCATAGTGCATACTACTCTTCGCATTCCAATAAAAGATATGAATCCATTGAAAGGACAAGCATTGACCATATTTCAAGAAGACTTCAAAAATATTAAGTACATACTAATTGATGAAATGAGTTTCTTGGGCCCCAAGTTGCTGCTAAAAATAGATAGTCGATTGCGGCAAGCATTCCCTTCCAAACATTTGCAGCCATTCAGTGGTGTGTCTATTATACTTGTCGGAGACTTGGCTCAGCTGCCCCCTATTATGGACAGACCTATCTATAGTTCTCGGTCCATAGCATTGGCACTTTGGCACACTTTCAATATTTTTGTTATGCTTGACACTATCTTCCGCCAGCATGGGCAATCTGAATCACAACAATAGTTTTGTATGCTCCTTATGAATATTAGAAATTTCCAAGCAATCCTTCCTAATTGGAAACTTCTTATGAATCAAACAAAAAATCCATGCTTGCATCTAAGAAAAACCAAGACTTTGATCAAGCTATCCACTTATTCCCAACTAATAGCTTGGTTGCTTTGCACAATAGGAAAATAGTACAACAATTAAATGTTCCAATTGCAATTAGTGTTGCTGAATGTTCCCAACAAAATACACTTGATTATGCCGATGATGAACAACTTCAAGTTGAACTGTTGCTTGCAATTGGCCAACAGGTAATGTTGACAACAATCTTTGGGTGGTAGCTAGCTTGGTGAATGGATCCTTGGGTTTAGTGAAGGCTATTGTATATGCCATTGGTGCTAAACCACCCCAATTGCCTGAATATGTTGTTGTTGACTTCCAAAACAACATTGGACCAGCATGGGATCAGGAGAATCCAACATTCATCCCCATTATCCCAATCACACAAGGCAACCAAAGATAGCTGTCATTGACAATGGCTTGGGCTATCACAATCCATAAATATCAAGGCTTAACACTAGAGAAAGCTACAATAGATATTGGAACTAAAGAAAGGAAAGGACTAACATTCACAACTCTCTCTTGTGTTAAATCACTACAAGACATACACATAGATCCACCTTTCTCTTTTGACAAATATTCTAGGCTGCACTCCAACAAATACAATGCACTTTGAATCAAAGAAGAGGAACATCTCCAACAATTGTCTTCACTGCCACTATCATGAAATATTTTTTATCTCCACGGTACCTATGCCACTTCTTCTTTTCCTCTTTGTCTCAATTCTTTTACAAGAGCCTTCATTCCCAACCCTGTTTAGCTTCTCTAACATTTCCAAAGATTAACTTATACATACATTAGTACAAGATGTTCCTATTCAACTATTTCTTTCTCTTTCCCCTTCTTCCTAGCAAGAAACATCCATTATCTAAATTTCAACTTGCTCTCAATGCCTTCATGCGCTTGTCCGGATTCGCCCTGCCTCCATAGCTATGGCACTTGAATTATTTATTTCTTTCACTTTCATATTCTAACAAATTTAGATTCAGAACATTTCCAGGTGTCACTACAGAGGTTTATAATTGTTGGTACATTTATGCTCACAAGTGTCCTCTGTTGTTCGAGTTGAAACTATATTGTATTTCTATACAAGGTAAGGTTGTATCCCATTCTTTCCATCTATTTTTTTCTAATTACATTCAAAGTTCTTTGTGACAAATGCTGCAAGTCTATATATTCTTCTAACAAGATAATAGTGATATCAGGTTAATAACATTGGCAGGTTGTAGAAGACAATTATATTGAATTGTCCACATATTGTGTGCTACACTTTGCAAAAGGTATACTTGCATCCTGTTTATAACATGTATTTTATTCAACATATAGTAGATATTATTCTTTACAAATATATTGTATTTCTATACAAGGTAAGGCTGTATCCCATTCTTTCCATATGTTCTTTTCTAATTACATTCAAAGTTTTTTGTGACAAATGTTGCAAGTCTATATATTCTTCTAACAAGATAATAGTGATCTCAGGTTAATAACATTGGCAGGTTCCAGAAGACAATTATATTCAATTTTCCACATATTGTGTGCTACACTTTGCAAAAGGTATACCTGCATCCTGTTTATAACATGTATTTTATTCAACACATATTAGATATTATTCTTTACAAATTATACAACTCTTTATACTTCCCTATCTAAGTACCTTGTAGTGATGATACATTTTTGTTGTGCTAAAATTGTAATCTCCCTTGTTCCAAATGATATTCCCTTGACAACATTTTACATTTCAAATACATGCACTGACGTATAGTTTAAATTCCTGGAGAAAAAACTACTTTGCTTAGAGGTTTGGTCATAATTGCTGACACTTGATGCCATAATGTGGAAGGGTGCAAAAAAGGTCTACCTTACTCTCTCAATCTTCCATTTCATTGCATGATCAAGGTATGCCTACATTTTATTTGCTTCTACTCTTCTACTCCACCTTCATTACATACAATTTGTTATGCATTCTGTAAGTCTTCATATTTTCTGATTGATTTGTTCTCTACCATTTGTATGTGTTTAGTGTGCTAAATTTTCAATTATTCTTTCATGTTTGCAACCATACTATATGCAAACAATCATCATATGTGTAGCTTCTGATGCCTTTAGAGCTTGCATTAAGTAAGTATCAGCCTAAACATTGCTTTCATCATTTATCTGAATGGTGAGCAATTTATTTTTCCTTGCTTGGGGGTTTGGTGAGAGCGCATGATGCTCCATGACCCAATATGGTAGGGTGGAAATTGGGTGTTGCTTTCTTATATTAATCATCCATTCTGCAATATATGCCAGGTATGTCTAATTTTTGTTTGCTTCATTCCTTGCATTACAACTTCATAGCAAATTGTATGTTATAAAATAATCAACTTTCATATCTCTTGCTTTACATGCTCTCTATCAATTAGAGATGACCACTACACTAATATTTGCACTTTTCTCTTATCCTTCCAGATGACACTCAAGCTATAATATGGATTCCAATGATTTAATCTATACTCATTACTAGCCAAATTTTTCCTTCTATCATTGATCAAAGTGGCAGGGTGCACACCAGTCGTCGTTTCCTTCCATGGTTGTAGGAATGTACCGCATCCCTAGGTATGCTTAAATTTTACTTATTTCAAAGCTCGCATCACATGTGTGTTGTATATCTTCTGGTGTACATTATAGAGGTCTAAAAATCTGCTCATTTACATATTTTGTCTTTAATACAGATGTTCACCATAGTGCATTCATTTTTTTTTATGTTTTACTTTATATATTTTATGTACACATCTATTTATTTCTGACATAAGATTCAACTGGAATTCATATGTTACAGCCTATGGTTGCAAATGGAGTAAAATAGTTAATGTTAATCCACTTTGTCTTTCAATCCATTGGAGATTGCTTTCGTTGGGTTGCTCTTCAAAATGGTGTGTCCTTTCACTTTTCAATGCCATACTCTTCACATAAGATCATAAAATTTACTGGTTATTGTTCTCTATCTTAGCCTGGATTCATTTATTTTATGTAGGGTTCTCTTGTGCATGCTATGTTATTTGAATTTAGAGCTTGCATTAAGTAAGCATCACCCTAGACATTGCTTCCACCATTGATGCCAATGGTCAGTATTTTATTTTTCCTTGCTTCAGGGCTAGCTAAGAGCGCATGACCCTTTATGACCCAATATGGTAGGGTGGACATCGGGTGCTGCTTTCTTATGTTGACAGTCCATTCAGCAACATACACCAGGTAACTTTTATGTTATAAAATAATCAACTTTCACATCTGTTGGTTTACATTTTGTGTATCAATTGCAAATGGCCACTGCACTATTATATACACTTTCCCTTGTTTTTGCATATGATACTGGAGCCGTAATGTGGATTCCAATGATTTCATTTTTACTCGTTACTAGCCAGAACATTCCTTCTATCATTCATCAAAGGGGTAGAGTGTAGACCACCCCTCATTTTTTTCCCACCTGCTGCAATCTAACACATGCACAAGTATGGTTAAATTTTATTTATATCATATGTTGCATTACATGTCTATTATATATTTTGTAGTATACATAATACAAGTCTTTAAATCTACTAATTTACATATTCTATCTCAAATTCATACTTTTACTAGACTAATATTTACATTTTTTTGTTATTTTCCCAGCCCATACTCCAGCTATGATGGTGATGTTGACTAACTAATTACAAAATTAGTTGCAATAGTCAAATGGAAATTATATCCCACTATACTCAATGTTGATTGTGATAATCAAAGTTCATACTACCCTTGATCATAGTCATCAAGACTGTATATGCATGCTCAGCAATTTCATGATGGTCCTTGACTCTCCGTCGCCCGATATGGAAGGCTAGAAATGACAACTTATCTTGTTGTGTTTTATTTTATATATTTAATGTAAATATTTGAATATTTCTGGCGTAAGATACAAATAGAATTCATATGTTTCAGCCTATGCTTGCTATGGAATAAAATAGTTAATGTTGTTTTATTTTCTCTTAGGCTACATTCGACATTGCTTTGGCTTGAAAGCCATACTGTTGACAAAAGATCAGAAAATTTACTGGTTATTGTTCTCTATTTTAGCCTACATTCATTTATATTGTTGTATTCTACGGAAAGGTGTAAGAATTGGGTTTGTTATTGTCAATTTTTGTAGAGTTTGTATTGAATGTTTGTGTTTTCTGGCTATGTTTGCAACGGAATGAAATTATAGAGGATATGGTGTTTTTATCGATTGTTATTGTATAGGTACACGTATATTTTGGCTTTATGCATGTGGGTGGCTATAAAGAGTAATGTTGTTTGATTTATGGGTTTCGTTTTTTGGTTATTCTTGGAAAAGAATAAAATGATTAATGTTGTTGATTCTATCTTTGGTTACATTAGGTATTATTGATTATTGTTTTTTGTCTTAGGCTATATCGGGTATATTTTAATATCAATATATATATGTAACATTAAAAATGTTAAGGCTATGGAGTTTGGGTTGATACTTATTGTATAGCTCAGGCTATGTTGTGGTTTCCTGAATGTGGGTGGCTATTCAAAGTAATGTTGTTTGATTTATGGCTTTCATATTTTGGTTATGGTTGGAACAAAATAATCGTTAGGGTGTATCTTAGCCTCTATTGTGTGCTTCCGCATCCGACTGCCTCCTCAACCCAGTCTTGTTTGATTTATGGCTTGAATTTTTTGAATTATGGCTTCCATCATTTGGTTATGGTTGCAACATAATAAAATACTTTATGTTATTTATTCCATGTTCCATTATCCATCCTACATTGTTCCTCTTCTATGCAACTCTGAACGCCAACTCTCAAGCCTGCCACTCTCATTGCCCGCAGCTCCCATCCCTCCATTGTACATCACTGCCTATCACTATCATTGTGTGTTTTACACCTAAACTACTAGTTAGGATATATTTGAAATGAATTCATAATTTACCTTAGTTAGAATGAATTCATAATTAGTTTATCCCTTTGAAAGAAAAATGGAGTAAAATCTATTATATTTTAAATTTTATTATTAGTTTTAATCAATTTTGAGAATTATCAAAAAAAAATTGTGACATTTTTTTTGTGGTAATGGAAAGGGTTGTTACACTATCCCTACCAGCTATTTGATGAAAACACACCAAAATGATAATCTTCAACATGAATGCAATTTCTTAGTGAAATTGTGCCTGTAGACTCTTAGAGCCACTATCTTAGGGTCTTTATCTCCTTGGTTTTCTATCCTTGGAGATTATTCCCATAATAGTTTACTAGCCACCATAGGAGAGCCAAAACTTGTGAAAGAAACAAGAATAGAATGAACCAAACTTGCAAAATAAAGTAATTAAAAATATCAAAACCTCTTTAGCATACAACTTGGGTGCACAGATCCAATGCCTAGGAAGAAGATTCTTGCATGGTATGAAAGTAACTCCTGATGCCAAGTGTTGATTCATCATTCCAACACACCTAATTGATTTGCTAAAATAAATTCCATTATCTTGTACCACTTTCTGTCCAAATAATAAACATTTTCCTTTTCCCAAAATCCATTCCCTCCTTGGTCCAAAATAATAATTCATAAATATTAGATATATTTCCACAAAAATCACTTTATTTAATTCATCTTGAGAAATAAACTTTCTTAGTTTATCTGTGTTCAAACTTACTATATTAGGAAACTTGTGCCTTCTATAAATAGTAAGTTCTAAATTTAGAAAGGGGACATGACAAGTACTACCTCCCAAAAATTGATTTTCCTCAAGAAAAGACGATTTGGATGGTTGATAACTTTTGGCCCTTCCCATGTTGCATCTTCAATTGGAAAACCATTCCTATTGACCAAATGCTTGGTCATGCTTCTGATTCCTAACTTTTTCTCTCTTGTTTCCAAAACTATTTTAGGTGTCAAAATTAGTTTTCCTTCATCATCTAAAGGTGGAATCAAAGGAGAATTCACAACTTGTTGTCCAACCACTTTCTTCAAACATGAAACATGAAAAAAATTGTGTATTTTGTAACCCGGTGACAACTCTAGCTCATAGGCTACTTCCCCAACCTTCTTGATGACTTTCTAAGGTCCATAAAATTTTGGCTTGAGATTTTTCATTCACTTTTCTTTAGGAAACTTTTCTTATATGGCTACAACATCACAAAAACCAAGCCACCAACCTCAAAAAATCTCTCTATTCTCTTCTTGTTTGCATACAACTTTTTTTAATTTTGAGCATGGTGTATATTTTCTTCAAGGGACCTCAAAATCTCTTGAATTTGCTGGAAAAAGTCACTTGCTACAGGGACTCTACTATCTAAAAACAAAAAATCAGAAAAAAAAGAATTACAACCATATAGAGAATGGAAAATAGACATTCCAATGGACATGTGGTGAGAGGTGTTATAAATGGCTTGTCAATTTCAATAATGATGATAGAATGGGGTAAGTACATCACTATAATTAGATTGCATGGGGCCAAGCTAATTAGCTTGTCTTGTAAGCTTGCTCGGCATGCTTTGTGGGCTCACAGGTTTGGCGGGACCATTTCAAACCAAAATTTTGTCTATGTCTGCATTACTATGCTTGCTAAAATGGGAGGAGATAGA
>VDFB02098596.1:0-18889 GCA_007258455.2 Sequoia sempervirens | reverse complement strand
TTTTCATGGGATAGGATGATGGTTCAATAGGGTTTGGCATGGAAAATTGTTGGTATTAGAGACACCTAAAAATGACCTAGGCCTGCAAGCTTCATTTTTTACCACTTTTCGTCCTAGCATAATTATGACACTTAATTATGTTCCTAACCTATCTTCAACTATTAATTAAATAATTCACAATTATTTAATTAATTCAGGGTCTTCTATTCTTCCTGATTATTAAATAAGTAAATCATATTTATTTATTTAATGTGTCACTAATTATCTAAAGTCAACTCATAATTAAATAAAATTCTCATTTTATTTAATTAATCTTTGTCATTAATGTCCTCCTGATTATCAAATAAATATATTTTAATATATTTATTCAATATGCCACTAATTCCTAAATTCTCTCTTTTAATTAAATAGATTTGCTAATTTATTTAATTAATTAACCACTTCTTCTAAATTAAATAATTATTTTTAATTATTTAATTGTTGTATGTGACACTTCTTTATTTTTAAATAAAGCAATTTATTTAAAAATGTCTCACATAGTTAATTGATTCTTCTTTTAGTAATTAATTTCAAAAATCAATTACTCATTATCTCACAAAATCCATATTTTCAATTAATTTAATTCAAAATGGAAATATTCTTCTACAAATCAAGTAATTTCTAAAATTACTGATTTTCTAAAATCCCATCTTCTTATCATCTGATTTTTGCTAATTTCATCTCAACTGTCACATTTATTCTTGATTTAATTTATTTAATTAAATCTTATTCACACATTTGGGCATTTTTCCCTAACCTTAATTGAGAGTTGCCATTTTGAATCTTAACCATTGATTCTAGGGCATTTTCTCAATCTCTCAATCTTATCCGTCCATTCAAAATGGCATTTTCTATAAAATGTCATTTTCCTCTCATTTTTAGATTACACAGAGACACACACACAGAAATATTACACACAGACGCGCTGAAGCACTAGCATAGTTAGATTGTTGCATTTAATGTCATATTTCATTTAGTTTTGAGATATTTAGACATAGACATTTTAGACATTTTCAATCATATTCATAGGCAACACGAACCAACCAAATAGTTAGAAGGTACTATGGAGGTAATCAGGAAAATTTGAGAAACAGTATAATTGTTTTATCGCTTAATTTCCTTTGTACTCAATAGATCTTTGCTCCATTATGTTCTATCTTTACTAACAACCTACTCTTAAACTCTAAAAGGAAATCCCCGCCATGTATGATCTAGGAGATGGTGGAAGCTAAATTTGAAGTGGTGTATCCTTTGGAAAGGAGGGATGATGAGATTGTGGATAGACTGGGCTTACATGGATTGACTTCTGACTCTTCTTGTGTTAGAAGAGGTAGGCGGGCCAAAAAGAAGGTTCAAAGGGTTGGAAGATGGTTGCCTCCTCCAATAGACATATTGAAGATCAATATTGATGGTTCCTCTAGGGGTAGTCTCGGGCCTGTTGGTATTGGTGGAGTTGGTAAAGACTGCTCTGGTTCAGTTATTTTATTTTTCTCTACTCATAAAGGGAGACATTCTAACAACTGTATGGAGGGGTTGGAAATTCTTTGGGCTATTGAGCATTCTTGTGCTTTGGGTTGGCGTAAGATTATCTATGAATCTAACTCACAGGTTATTGTCAATTTGTTGAATGAGAAAAAAGGTGACTGATGTTAGTTGGTAGCTTGCTATGGTTGTTCGTCAAATTTTGCAGATGAGCTCTACGATGGAGGTGGTGTCTTTTGCCCACATTCTGCGTGAATGGAATATGGTTGTTTATTGTTTGGCCAAGTGGGCTTCATACAATGATGATGATTGGAAGATTGAGGGTTGGGGGCAATTATCCCCTGATTATTGTCATGAATTGGAGAGGTTCATTGCTAACAATTTGGATGGCTAAGGAGATTGTGGCTGTGTGGGTGGTGGTTTTTGTCTTGGCTGGGTGTTTCCATGTTTCTTTTCTTCAGAGCCTACTGGTTCCCTAATTCCTTTTTATTGGTAATTTCTTGATATCAATAAAGTTTTTACCCCTTTTTATAATAATAATAAAAAATATGTAGGGTGATATTTAAATAATTATTTTGTCCCCAATTGACTCTACTAGTACTTGTTTTAATCCTAAATTGAACCAAAGGAAGCAAGCACTTAGTCAATTTTATTTGTTCGATAATTTCGGATTATGTTCTAGAGGCACTAATAACAACCCAAATTTGAGCTACATCCACCTTAGGAATGAATAAAGGAAATGCATTATATCGTATGTAAGAATACATTAGAATAAATGAGAAAAAAATATAATAGATTATTGCCACATCACAAGAAAATAAAATATGAAATTTCATTTGTTAATAAGATAAATAAATAAAATAAAACAAACAAACAAACTAAAAATGGGTCATTCTATCAACCCCTATGTAAGGGAATACTAAATCAAAACAAACAAAAAAGGTGAAAAGAAAAAAATAGGATTGGGTGTAACTAAGAAAAGGAAAAAATGAATGTTATAGACTAGTAGGAGGGGGTGACTAAGAAATTTAATGGTTGGTTAGTCTTACTATGAAATGGGAGTAGAGGTGGAGGCCATATCATGCCACTAATAGTTGTATTCTTACAAAAATTGACCATGTATAGTGCACCAATGGAGAATAGAACCCACATCCTCCCTTGAATCTACATTTTGGGGCTCATTTTGAGATGGAAAAATGGAAGGATGGGCATGATTGAGGTGATTGAACCTATGACATTTTTTTGGAGAAATTAAAGCATGAAGGGTGACGGGAAAAGGGTAGAATAACTCACCATTTTAGAAACCTAGATATTTGGATGTTATTATTCCAAGATATTCCTCTTCCTCCAGTCATTTTTCTAATTACTATTACTATTTTCATGGTTAAAAATTAAGGACTATTAAAATGCCTTCCTATAGTTGTTGTGACCTAGTGCTTGAATGTTTCTTATTGTTGAAATGTAAATCATACCTCTGCTAGCTTCAAACCAACCCTTAACAATTCAGTTCGATTACCCACATCCCTTGGAGTTGTTCTATGAAATATCATTTTAGGTCCAAACTTAGAGGCCTTTAAGCTACTCACCTACCCTTTAGCCCTTCTACACCTCTAATTGGCCATCTTGCCTTAGCTAGAGTTAGTTTTCCTTACTATATCACAAGATTAACTCAATATAAAATACTCCAAGGAAATAATTAGTAAATGACATAAATAGAATACACTTGATATGCAATAAGTGATTACTTGTAGACAAGGTGACTTGGATAGCACTATTATTCTTGTTATGGACACTATTTTGGATTAAACTTTCCTTTCAAATATCTCATGGAACATATTTCTATCTCTATTTCAAGTGGAACCTAAGTATGAATCCGTTGATAAGATCAATGATAAAAAAAATCCAACAATAGCAAGTTCCACATTTAATACAACCTTGACCAACCTATTTTATTTTTCTTCTTTATTGAAGAACATGAAAGAATGTGGAATTTACAATCTCAATTTTAAAGTATCATGAGCCTTTTGATGATATATTTGATTCTTTCATTGTATTTTAAGTAATTTGAATTTTAGAAACTAATTTAGGAGGAAAGGATCCTTGCCAATTTTGGGATCACCATTGATGATTCAAGGATCTCCATAAACCACACTTATCAAAGAATTGTAGTGTTAGGTATTAAATTCAATAATAACATTTAAACCTAAAATTTAATCTTGTAGGAAGAGAGATTATTAATGTCCACAAATTAAACATCCCAAGTAGGTCAATGTTCTTTTAGAAGTAAACCTAGCTTGGTGCCAAAAGGATAGTCCAAGACTATTATAATTCCTCATTACTAAGTCATATACTATAATAACCTTAGAAAATGATTATGGTGGGTTGCAAATAAACATCTTTAAGAGTATTATTGGCTATTTACTTATACCCACCTTCATTGGATGTGTTGGATACTTCTACCAAATTGAGTATAGTCGAAAAGGACCTTGGGAATGAATAGTATATTTTACCCTTCACATCATACTAATGTCTAAAATGGGTAGTTGAACCATAGTGGATGTTGGACTTGGAAACTACTTATTTTGAATTAGGAGTCTCTTTTCTAATTATAACACTAAGATAGGTGCATGGGCTAACATTTAAGGAAACATAAGATAGATGGAGTACGAAATCTATGAAGACATAAGTAGAGGGTGTATACCCCCTAAGAAGAATATGCTTTGGTTTGATGGTAGTCACAGAACATGATTTTCCTATAGACTATTTAGTTATACCCCATAGATAGCAAGATGGTTTTTGCTATCTTGGCATGCAGGTCTTAGTGCTAGAAACATGTAGGCCATGGGTACTCCATGTTACTCTAGAGTCCTGGATGGCTTTTGCAATGACATGCAAACCTTAGTTCTAGTAGCATGCAAGTGATGAATTCCTAGTACTATACTAAAGGGTTGGATAGTTTTTGACAATGGCATGTGGGTTATAGAGCCAAAAATATGTAGATGATGAATGCCATATTTCATGCTTAGCCATTTGATGGACTATAGTGAAAAAAAAGTGTTTCAAAGATGAATAGGTAAGTAATATTTTGGTCTAACCCCATAGTCAAATCCTTAGCATACCTTATTTCAAAAGTGGTACCTCAAGTTAGTAGTGGCACCTACTTCCTAGGGTAAATGGTTAATAAGTACTACCATGTGAATAGTAGGCTAACATTTTTGACATCTCTCAATGGACCATATAATCCACTTGGATTGGGTGGATAGGGTCTTATATCCACTTGGTTGGGATCATATTGCACCCTCTTTTGAATCATGTTCAAGATAAGGCTGATGATAAAACTTGTCTTTAGGTAAACAAATAAGGTATGATTTCATTTAGTAATGAAATTTAACCTTCCTTGATTACCCTTTCATATTTAGACGTGTATTATATATATGACACATTAGTTATACATGAATACATGGAATCCTATATTTCTAGTTAGATGTTGATACTTCATTGTATCTTTGATCTTTAGTTGTTTATTTTTACCCTACAGTTATTATAATTTGAATGCCCTTGTATGGAATATTTTTATAGTAAATCAGGTTAATTTTGGGTTGTTGTTACATTTATCTAACCTCAAATACCAACAAGGTTGAGTTAGAAAATCATGAAGGAACTAAAGATAAGGAGGGCTCAAATAGTTTTGATAGCTCCAAAGAGGAGTAGAACCTCCACCTTAGCTATTGAAGAGGTCCACTTAGTAGAGATAGGTACTCATGCCTATAAGGAAGCCATCTTGCTTAAAATATTTTGTTAAAATGTGGGGTTGATCCAAGAAGCTATAAAAGTTCTTTGTGATAATCAAAGTATCATATACCTATCAGAGAATTTGATATTTCATGCAAGGATGAAGCGCATAGATGTCAAAATTTCTTATTCGAAGAATGGCGCTGATTGCTTTGGTTTGGCCATGGACTATTGTGTAGCTTGCATGAGGGACGTCCCTCATTGCATGTCATTTCTTTGACTACTATTTTCTTTTTTGGTGGTTATTTTTTCTGTGGGGGGAGTTTTGAAGTGCTTTTGGGGGGTCTCTCTTTTTCTATATTTTGTTTCCTTTTCTTCGGCACGAGGGGGTTGTTGTGGTGGGGATGTGTTTCACTTGTAGGAGAGATCTCTTTGGTCAAATCCAATGCAAGCTTTCTTCTCTCTTTTTTTTGTTGTTCAATGTTACTTGGTGTAGCCATGGGGGAGGTATAAGGGTCTAGTTTTTTTCTCTTATGCATGTTTGGTGTTTGGATCTCGTTTGTGGGGTGAGCTTTTTCTTCTTGTTGCTCATGTGATCTCAACGTAGTGTTGTGAGGTGGTATAAGGGCTCGGTTTTTTCTTCGAGCAATGGATTCAAGGGAAATTTTTGGGTTTAATTCCTCTATGGATTTTTGGGATGCTTTTGGAGCAAAATCACCATCTCCTTCAATGAGGGTGGTTGAAAACAATTTATTTTTTAATGATTTGGGTATTGGAGGGTTTGTGCCATCTAGAGGCTCTCGAATCCCAAAAATCAATGGCTGCTTGGCTGCTTGGAAATAAATAAAGAAAGGACGGTGTTGGTGATTCAACCAGAATCAATTATGGAAGATGTTGAGTATTTCATGAAACATGCTTTGATATGCAAATTCATGGGAATGCGGGTTTCATTGCAATTTTTGGAGTCGTGGGCTCATCAGAGGGTGAAATCGAAGTGATGTTGCTTGCAAACAGTTATTTCATGGTGGTTTTCAACTATATGGCTGACTGTAATAGAGTTTTCAAGGGAGGGCCTTATTTCCACAATCAGATTGGTTTATTTATTAAGCCATGGCATGTTGGTTTTAATCCTTCAGAGGAGCTCCCGAATCGTGTCCCGGTGTGGGTGTGTCTTCCTCGATTCCCAGTTGAATATTGGCACAATGACATCTTACAAATGGTTGCTTCGCTTTTGGGGAAACCAGTTGGTCCTTTTCAACAAACTCAGGATAGAAAGGTAATTAATTTTACTCGCATTTGTGTGGAGATTGATTTAAGTAACCCTCTTCCGGACTCTTTGGAAATTTGTGCAGGTACATTTTCTTGGGTGCAAAAATTTGATTATGATACTTTTCCTTTTCACTGTCGTCTATGTCATGAATAAGGTCATGTGCATCATAGATGTCCCAAGAATAAATCTTTTGAGTCTCAGACTTCTCAGCCTCCTCACAATCCCCCTAAGGTTGAAAAAGGCAAGGCTCCCATTCCTGGTGATGTTGCAGGTACAGAGGGTTTCATTCCTGTTAGGGCTCGTAGTAGGAACCGTGGACAAAAAAGGACTTTTAAGGAGCGACAAGAAGGGGACAATTTTAATAGATTTGAGGTTTTGAATGACCTTAGTCAGAAGGAGGTGAACCCGGGTATGATGGCTATGGATCAAGGTGTTGTGGACATGGTTTAGGAAGGCAATATTCTAGATAATATTCAAAATTCTCAGGATATTAGTGCTTTGTAAATGGCCTCTGATATTGGTATGATGGTTTCAACGGGGCCTGAGACTCTCGCTACTATGGAGAAGAGTGGGTGGGAGATCTCTCCTTTGGGGAAAGTGGGGTCTAATTTAGAAAAAGGAAACAAAGCTTCTCCTTTGTTGGGGCTTCTTCAGAAAGATCTAAAAAAAGGGGCTACTGAGAAATCTTCCAAGGCTGGGAGAAAGAAGGATTTAGAGAAGATCAAGTTGATGGGGGAGAATTTGGTTGATTCAGGATTGGTTAAGACTCTTGAATCTTATTTTTCTAACCCTCTAAATGATCATCCTCTCATGGAATGTAAGGGGCTTGAACAGTGGCCCTCAACAAAAATTTGTTCGTGAATTGGTGATAATTCATTCTCCTAATGTTCTTTTTCTATAGGAGACTAAGTTATCTGTTGAAAGTATGGTTGGTTTGTTGCCAAAGTTGTGGGGGTAGGGTGACTTCCAGTGTATTGCGGCTCATAGTAATGTAGGGGGTGTGGCTTGCTTGTGGAACCCATTGAAGATTCGTCCTCTTTGGTGGTTGTCCTCCAAGTCTTCCATCTCTATGGTTGCTTCAAGTCTGGAGTTGGGTGAAACTATTCTACTTTCAAACATCTATGCACCTACTGATTTTCCTGGTAAGCAATTATTGTGGTCTCACATCAATTTCATTTGAAGCCTTGCTCCTTTTTTCCCTTGGATTATTGTGAGTGATTTCAACGCCATTATTGAGTTGGATGAGAAGAAGGGTGGTATTGCAAGGTTGGATCCTTCTTCCTTCCTTCTTCATGATAACATATCTACCTTGAATTTGGTTGACATTAAGCCCCGTAATGGTCAGTTTACTTGGAACAATAGGAGAATGGGAGAGAATTGTATCACTGAGAGACTTGACCATGTTTTGGTTTCTTGTCCTAGATTGGAGGGTTGTGGTCTACTTGCTCAGAGATTTTGGACTAGAGGTATTTGGATCACTGGCCTATTAAGTTATTTTCTACTTCAACTTGTGTTGCTCAGTCCCCCTCTTTCAAGTTCTAGCTTATGT
The DNA here is from genome assembly GCA_007258455.2 of Sequoia sempervirens. NCBI lineage: Eukaryota > Viridiplantae > Streptophyta > Pinopsida > Cupressales > Cupressaceae > Sequoia > Sequoia sempervirens. The sequence continues at coordinate 10,817 of VDFB02098596.1, read as the reverse complement.
GGTTAAGATATTCTTCCTTGCAAGTGCATATGGTTGATTGGTGGCGGATGGGAAGACTTGCTCATGGAATTGCTATGTATTATTTTTCCAAATTGCTGCAATATGTGAAATATCAACTCAAACAGTGGAACAGGCAGTGTTTTGGAAATATTTTCATGCTAAGGTTGTTGCTCAAGCTGACTTAAATGCCATCACTTGGGAGATAAGGGAGTTTGGTCTTTTTGAGTATTTACTAAGGGAGGAGGTGAGGGATTTGAAAGCTTTGGAGGAGTGTGAGATGCACGAGAATTTTTTTTGGAAACGAAAGGCTCATGTTGAGTGGTTACAGGAGGGGGATAGAAATACTACTTTCTTCTTTAATTCATTGAAAGCCAGGAGACATGGTAATTCTATGCCTATTCTTGTGAATGGTAGGGGTGAGCATTTATCTTCTTGGTAGGATATGTCTAGAGAACTTTGCAGTTCTTTGCTTCATTATTTAGAGAGGATTCTCAGGATAGTTTCGTAGAAGAAAACCATGTTTTGTCTTGTATCCCCTCCTTGGTTATTGGAGAGATGAATGAGCATCTTTTGGGCTATATCTTGTTGGAGGAATTGGAGGCTACTATTTTCTAGATGAAGAAAGGGAAAGCCATGGGCCCTAATGGCTTTTCGATTGAATTTTATTAGGAATTTTGGGATATCATTAAGCTAGACCTATTGGAGGTGGTTCATGATCCTCAGAGGAATAAGCAGATGTTACGGGCTTTGAACTCTACCTTCCTTGCTCTTATTCCCAAATATGAGGGGGCAGATCAGCTGAGTTAATTTTTACATATTTCCCTTTGTAATGTAGTTTATAAAATCATTTCCAAGTTGATTGTTGAAAGGATGAAGAGGTGGCTTAGATGGCTTATCTTTGAGGAACAAAGTGGTTTTGTGGAGGATCAAAAAATTCTAGATGGGGTGGTCATTGCTACTAAAACCATTCATTCTATGATAGCCTCTAAAGAAAAGGATATGTTCATCAAGCTAGATATGGCAAAGGCCTATGATAGAGTTAAGTGGTCCTTCTTGCAAAAAATTCTTATCGCCTTTGGTTTTGTTGAAGAGTGGGTCCAATGGGTTATGTCCTATGTTACTTCTAATTCTTTCTCAGTGTTGATAAATGGTGAGCCTTCTTCTCTTTTTAGTGCTTCTAGAGGCCTTTGTCAAGGGGATCCTCTCTCTCCTTATTTATTTATTCTTCTTGTTGAAGGTATGAGGCGAGTGGTGAAACGTAATGTGGATTTGGGTTTTATTCAGGGATGGGTGTCGAGAAATGGTTTGCATCCTTAGTTCATCTACAATTTGTGGATGATACTACTTTGATGGGTATGGCTAAGATCAGAGAAACCACAAATTTGCACAAGGCTTTGGATATTTATCTTGTTACTTCTAGTCAGATGATTAATGAAGATAAATCTTCCATTTTCTTCTTCAATACTCTGAGGCTTATTCAATAAAGGATTGCTCATATATTAAGGTTTTAGATTGGGTATCTCCCTTTAACTTTTCTTAGCACCTATATCTTCTAGTAGTCTCCCTAGGGAGTCATGGTAGAATATTCTAGACAAGTTTCATGTGAAGGTTAATCATTGTACTCATAGATGGTTGTCCTTTGCTGGGTGTGTTCAACTACTTAAATTTGTGGTGCAGGATCTTACTATTTATAGATACATGCTCTAGGTGGCTCTGGTTGGGTTTGTGAAGGATTTGGATTCTTTAGCTAGATAATTCTTACGGGTGAGCAGCTTGTCCTCCTCTAAGTGGAGCCTTGTGAAGTGGGATATTATGTGTAGCTCAAAGCAATTTGGGGGTCTTAGATTGTGGCAATTGACTTGGTCTAGGTTGATGTTGGTTGCAAAGCTCTATTGGAGGTGGTGTGTAGACCAGGATCATATTTGGGCCATGATTTTATCTCACAAGTACCTTCCGGGGGTTCTAAATGAGGAGATTCCCAGGTATCCTTTGGTGGGGAAAGGTTTGGTGATTTGGGGAACACTTAAGAAAGGGGTTGTGTTGATCAAGGAAGGTTTGTTCTGGATATGTAATAGGGGGGTTGAGGCTCTCTTTTGTTCAGATTCTTGGGATGGTTTTCCCCCCATTTTGTGCTAGTATCCTAATTTGTTGAATCTTTGTCAGCACTTCCTGGAGGCTAGTTGGTCAAGGGTGATTGATTTTAAGACTTCTTATCCATGTGGGCATATGGTGGTGGTTAGGTGGAAGGATCCTTGTGACTGGCCTATTGTTGGGTTGGAGGAGGATTATGTTGAGCCTCAAAATATTTTGGTTAGTAGACAATGCAGTTCCCTTAGGGATAAGGATATTCTTGCTTGGAGCCAGGATCCTAAGGGTGCTTTCACTGCACGGCTAGTGGGTATTAGGAGTTGTTGGATCGTAAGTTTGGTGGGTTGGAGGTTCCTTGGTGGAAACATGTGTGAAACAAGTTTTCATGGCCAAAGTGTACTTGTTTTGCGTGGAATCTAGCTTGGAATAGATGTTTGACTTGGGATAATCTTCGGAAGCAGGGATTCCAAGGTCCCTCTATTTGTGTTATGTGCAGCTGCAATGAGGAGGATTATTCCCACTTATTTTTCTGTTGTTCTTATTTTATGTTGATTTGGAATTTATGGTGGGGTGTTTAGAAGCTTCCATGTATCCATGCTTCTTCCTTTGTTGAGTTCTGGAGCAGCCTGGGAAGACGTCCTTCCTAGGCCTCTTTCCTCTAGATTGTGTGGTGCATTGGTCCTACTTTCATCCTTATGCAAATTTGGTTGGAAAGGAACTGTAGGATTTTTCATGGGGATAGGCTAATGGTTCAACATGTTTGGCACAAAATTGTTGGTATGATCCAAGAGATGTGGAAGCCAAATGTGATACGGCTTATTCTTTGGAATGGAGTGATGATGAGATTGTGACTGGATTGGGCTTACAAGGGTTGACTTCTATCTTTTCTTGTGTTAGAAGAGGTAGGTAGGCTAAAAATAAGGTTCAAAGGGTTGGAAGATGGTTGCCTTCTCCAACGGATGTTTTGAAGATCAATACATATGGCTCCTCTAGGGTAATCCTGGGCCTGCTAGGATTGGTGGAGTTAGAAGAGACTATTCTAGTTCAGTTATTCTATTTTTCTCCATTTGAACAAAGGGCACCAATCTAACAACCTTATGGAGGGGTTGGCTATTCTCTGGGCTATTGAGTGTTCTTATGCTTTGGGTTGGTGTAGGATTGTCTATGAATTTGACTCATAGATTATTGTTAATTTTTTGCATGAGCAAAAGGTGGTTAAGGTTAATTGGAAACTTTCTTTGGTGGTTCAACAAATTTTGCAGTTGTGCTCTATGTTGGAAGTGGTGTCTTTTTACCATATTTTGCATGAATGGAATGGGGTTACTAACTGTCTGGCTAAGTGGTCTTCAGAGCATGTTGATAATTGGAAGATTGAGGAGTGGGGACAATTATCCCCTGATTATTGTCATGAATTAGAGAGGGCCATTGCTGATGATATGGATGGATAAGGTGTTTTTGGTGGTTTGGATGGTGGTTTTTGTCTTGGTTGGGTGTTTTTGTGCTTTCTTTCTTGGGAGCCTATGGTTTCCCTTATCCCTTTGTTTTGTTTATTTCTTGATTTCAATAAAGTTTTTACCCCCTTTTTTTAAAAAAGCACATAGATACATCAAGTACCATTTTATTTGTGACATAGTAGATAATGGAAGGGTGCTTCTAGAAAATGTTGACACTTTAAAAAAAATAGATGCATCAATGAAGCCAGTGACCACAAACAAGTCTAGGTGGTGTAATGAGTCTATGGACCTCATGGCCCCTAGTAGTTATATTTTAGTGTTGGTCTTCCCCTTTACTCTTTGTAATGTATTTCACAAGTGGGAGAATGTTGGAAATGGTATCTTAATAAGATTCATCCTAATGTTCATATTTATTGATTATTTATATTTATATTATGTTATCCTTACATGGGTAAGAGGGTATCCCACTTTGAGCTTCCACTCTTGGTCACATGTCTAATATTTTGTAATGTGTGTAAGAAGTTGTAATATGTGAGTTATTTATGCTATATTTTATAAAAAATAAGAGCATGTAAGAGGGGTTATATTAGAATCTTGTTCATCATTATGAAACTCTAGGATTCATGTCATAGAGTATCTTTAAATGGATAATGAAGACCAAAATGAGCCACCTAAGTTGGGTGGTCAATGTACCTAAGTTGAATACAAAATCCCAACACCCCGGGATCAACTACCAAACTAAAATATCTTCCACAAGAGAGAAATGGGAAGAATAGATTGCTATAATTATCGATACAAGATTGATTGATTGAATATAAACTAGCGCATTGCACTTTGTGTGCAATTGGGTTCTAATTTTTGGCTGGAATAGATAATAATTTATGATTTTTATGAAAAAGTAGGAATGGAAATAATTTGATGCAACCGATTAAAAGAAGACATTTGAAAAAAGAAATGGAATTGATTTTACATAAAGGATCAAATCAAATTTAGTCATCATTACATTCATAATTTGTATCATAACTTGGTGCATATTTGTATCATATTAGTTGTAACACAAGACTTTGTTTGTAACGTATTAAAACAAGACATTAGGAAAATGAAATGGAATTGCTTTTACATAAAGGATCAAATTTAGTCATCATTACATTGAAATTTGAACCAAACACATGTTGTCCACTGGTAAGTCCATGTATTTATTAGTATAAAATGCATAATGATGACAGATGTTGCATTTATAGTTTGAAAACACTTTGTAAATAGTACACATTGTACGTATTTTGTAACAAACACAGTAGTTGTATATATATGGTTGATTTATTTATATAATGGAAACGAAAAAACATATTTTGGAATGGTTGGTGGCTAAGTAACTTTAATTTGAAAAATCTTTGGTTTGTTGGGATCTGTAGGTGGAAGCTTTGGAACGGTAACTATCAATACTCCATCTTGGCAGCTGGCAGAAGTGGCCTCTATATTGCAGTTGTCAGGCAAGGTAAATTTACGTATAAATTTTCCGACCATGAGCTCCATACGGATGAATTTTGCATTGTCCTCCTTTTCCCTTGTTCGTTCTCCACTTATTGTCATTACATTGTCATCCTCTAGATGAACCTGCATGTGGTGAAAGAAAAAGCATCAGATTTGTTACTGCAAAAGTTGGCAATGTGTTTTCAATCTATTTCATTCCTGAATTGTAGAGAAAATGAGGATTTGATAGCTTTAGAATTGAAATACCTTTATGTCATTGTTTTTAAGGCCTGGCATGTCTATTATGAAGACATAAGAGTTGGGAAACTCTTTGATATCAACAGGTGTGGAAGTCATGGCCTTGCTTTGTAGATTATTTTTGTTTGTTGAGTGGGGACTCCTAGAAGTTGGTGATCTGTTCTCATGGTACTGCATATTCGTTAAATTTCATAAGCATTTCCATCAATAATTTTGAAATAATAAACTAACTATAAATGCAAAGGAGGGCATGTTATAGTTATGATGTTAAATATATTGAAAGAAAATAATATTTTTGTTCTGTAGTAAAATCTAATCAAAGAATATTAGAAGACCCTTTTTCCAAAAAAAGTAAAAGAGTCAAATAATTTAGATACATACTACTACTAACTATAATGTAGAGGAACTAATGGGTTGTAAAGGTTTGTAAATATCTTCACTTTTGTAAATGAGCAATTGGAGGAGTGTGTAGGTAAGGAAGAAGACAAATAAAAGCTTAAAGATAGTAAGAGTAGTAATAGTTGGTAGTTTAGTAAATAACAAAGTGGCATACCTGTAGTAGTTGAGATTCCCTTTAATTGTATTAGTTGTTTGAATCTGACAATGCTTGCAAACGAATCTCTTCGTTTATTCTGCGAGCAACATATGGGCTTTGTTGAATGTGTGCATATCGTTGGAATGAGAAGGTTGGGTGGATGCGAAGGCTTTGTAGATCAGGAACTCTGGAAATAGCTGTAAATGTCAGTCCTTGTCGATCTATGTTGCCAATGTCCATTGTGGCCCTTGGAAGCGTAAGTCCTTGTGATTTGTGTATTGTCAATGCCCAAGCCATTTTAAGAGGAATTTGACAGCGAAGTCCTTAGATGAGTGGTGTTATTGGGACATATGTCAGATTGATATGGTCCCAAGGTGGTCCAAGGTAATTTTTGAAATGAACAACAACAAATAATGGTAGTTGAGGTGGTTTTTCACCTTCACTGTATACAATAGCTTTTACCTGACCAAGTGCACCATTCACGAGTCTTGTGTCAACCCAAATATTTGAACATAACATGACCTCTTGGCCAATAGATAAGAAAGTTTGAGCTTGAAGTTGTTCTTCATTAGGATTTATGTATGTTGACCCTGTTAGTTGCTCTGCAATGGAAAGTGCAACAGGTGTTGCCAAAGACAACAGCATACATTTGTTGTGTAGTGAGACTAATTCATTTGTTGCAAAAAGATGCATGGCAAACAAGAAAGCAGTATTTTCTGTAGAATTGAGCAAGAAACTTGATCGTGACATTAGAATTTTCCAGCCTTCTTATGTAGGATTTGCATTACGTAGATTGTGGAGAAGTGTACGAAATGCAATTTGGGAAGGATCAATGCCAAGTTGTCAAAATATTGTTGTCAAAGTTACCACTATTGTGAAGCTATGCCATAGAGTGCCACCATAGGAGGTAGAAGTGTACATGGGGATATCTTTAACTGGTGGCAGTTGGCCCAAGTCACCAAAGAGTATGATTGAGGGCCCTCCAAAGGGCAAGTGGTTGTGGCTGGGGAATGCCTCTCGTAGTCGCATGTCAATTTGTTCTAGCAACTTGGGACCAATGAAGCTCATCTCATCAATTAAAATGTAACTTATAAGGTACATACTCTCTTGGAAGGTTGCAAGTGTTTGCCCATGTAGGGGGGCCATTTCTTTGATTGGAATACGAAGAGCAAAATGGATTGTTGACGCTTGAATATTGAATGCTGCAACACCTGCAGGTGCAAGAAGTAGTAATGGTGTTTGGTGAATTGGAGCTGAGCTCATGAGGGCATGTCTTATTTGTTTAATGAGATGTGACTTTCCAGTTCCTACAGTTCCTTGAACAATTAGCTTGAGCGGTGGTTGCAATGGAAGTATGCTTAAGTGGGAGCAAATTATATCAAATGCTTTTTGTTGTTGAGTAGAGAAAGTAGTATGAGGCTCTTCATGGAGAGCATGGTGCACTTGAAAGGTTGGTCTATTAGATTCTATGAAAGTAGTAGCAAAATGTATTTGTATTGGGGTCAGGTTGGATTGTTGCCAATCATGGTGAATGTCAATTTCACTGCGACCAAGCATGTTTAGTGCATCAAGTTGTATTGGAAGGTTTGGGTGCAAACTTGAGAGAACCTGCCACTCTTCTAGGCTGTGGCCCTATAAGGAATGGTCAACACTTGAGTTGCTGCTTACATCTGATGCTTATGTTGGAGTTGGAAGTGTGCAATGTACATGCCATGCCCTGTATGTAGAAGAAAACCTCTCCCATTGCGATATAATTTGATGTTCAGAGGACCCAAAATCAATGTCAATGTTGCGAAAGGGGTGGTATAAAATAAGTTCACTCCAACAAAATTCATGAAAGGTTTTGTCATCTCTTGTAGGGATGGTAGTGAACCTAGGGGAGACGCGAACAATTGCTTTATGAGGGTGTTGCTTCCATTGTTCATTTTTTTGGGAGGCTCTAAAGGTCCATTTTTGGGTTAGTTCAATGAGTGGCATTGCTTCTAGATGAATTGGGCTGGCCATGTATGCATCAATGTACGTAGGTGTTGTGGTAACTAATGTGGGTGAGATTGAGACACATTGAAATTTATGGTGGTTAACATTTAAAGACACAAATGTTCTACTGGATATGGAGAGGGGTAATTTTAGTAGAAGGTGGCAAGTTTCTTGGGCACTAATATCACGATCCACTAGGCTATCAGTAAGCAATTTACGAAAAGCAATTGGGGCTGGAAATTCTGACTCTAAGTTTGTGGAGATGCGAGATAGCATGGTATGGTATGATTCTGATTTGTGCTCAGCTTTTGCGGCATATTTTGCAATATATTTGAGGACAACAACAATTGATAATACAGGTTGGCAATCTACATTAGCTCTCCAGATAGATAGAATAGAGGGGTTGTGAAGGTTCAACCGATCATCATTACGAGCCGGTGTATGCTTAGGATGACCGGTCTCATCATTTGAAAGAGCTGAGTTATCTTGCATGGACCATGGTGCTTTGTAGCGACATACAATAGTAGGCCCTTTCTTTCTGAGGCATGTTAGAAAATTACACTTTGTGTGTCATTCAACATGATTGACTAATTCACAATAGTCTATTGAGGGGTCACATGACAATATCCTTCTTGTGTCTAGCAAGCATGGATCATCAAGAATAGAGCGTTGAATTGTTTGGCCTCTTAATTGGAGGCTACGTGGATTCCAAGCGGAGACATATCTATCTATGTAATCAAGTGCATTTTGTATAGATTGAATGTTATCCCATTCTAATCTGCCAATATCAGGAGCTTCTGTAAGCCATAGAAAACCATGAATGTGTGCGGATCCTCTGTGTTGCCATTCATACCTATGAGAAGATGATATTTAGAAAACTATTAATTTAAGAGTCTATTTTTAGAAGTGAAGTCATGAGTTATAGTAAACAATTAAAGTATGTGTGTATTTTGAAGATTGAGAAAGAAAGGGTTTACCTATATCAATATTCAATTGCACCAAGAAGTTTTTCCAAAACCTCTTCCCGAAATGCAGTAAACCTATGGTGCATGTAGACAGCTGTCAGGTGTGGATTTTGTACAATGTTATGGATCCTCCATTTAGAAGCCATGGAAGGATTTGTAGGAGGCTTGGTTGGCATTATGGCATGCAAGTCTGGCCATCGAGTATCTGCAGCACTCAGTGTGAAGAAGAGTGACAGGCAACCAATTTGAATGATCATGTCTGAAAGTTCCCCTCGATGTTGGCTCCAAAATGGACGTGTTCCATGAATGGTTGAACTAAAGCGCATGAGTTGATTTGCAAGTTTGTCATCTGGCATGTCCTTTAATCGTTGGCGCAAGTTGTAGATTGTTGATGGAAGGCGACCTTCAAGATTTTTGTTGACAAATACAGAGGAGGTTTCTTGGCTATGGTGGCACATAATGATATTTAGAATGAAGTACCTAAACTGAGGGTGTTGACCAAACCGCTAATCATGGTATCTTATAAGGTGGACAGCATATTCATGTAGTTTAATTTCTTTGATACGTTATTGCTTGAATGCAGCTTTTCCATTTGGAAACAATGTGGGGAATGCCATAGCAAATAATCCTTCAGTGGTGTATTCATTTATAGGAGTTGGAGAAATGGGCGGCCATGCAATGGTTGGTGTTGGTCGTCCTACACCTAGATGTAGCAAAGAGCGCACCTCTTCGACCTTTGTATGTGCATGTGGGAGATTCGCCACAAAGGATGTTGTCAGCAACAAACTGTGTTCAATAGGGTCATATTCAGTGTTGCTTGTTTCATTGAAGTTTGCATTTGTGGTAGTAGCATTTGAAGATGTTGCAAAAAGAAGGTTTGAGACATCAGTAGAACACTCTGGCAAATTTGATAATGCAAGCTCATCTATTTGGACATCCTTGTAGTATGGGTCATTGCATATCTTATATTTAAGTGCCTCGTGGACATGACCTCTACTCACAAGGAAGCTATATGGTTGTTGGTCGATATTTTCCCTATTTACTATTAGAATATCAAGGTCAATAATATGCCTAGGCAAATAGGATGCAATTGAAAATATATCTTGTGGAAAGCTAATATTGTGGCCACAGTATTTTAGTTGCCCTCCCCTTGCATAGGTAACTTGAAGTATTGGGCTAACTCTTGCTATTAGCATTTCCTCAATTTGGGATAGAATTTGTAAACATACAGGTTGCTCACCAGGGTCCATGTTGTTCCACTTTGAGAATCGATGGTCAGTCTTTTTGGATATGCATCTAGAACAAGTTGTGAGTCCATTTGTATGCCTTGTTTGGATTCCTGGATATCTCTCCATGCAAACCATACAAGTTGATATATCTGACAGGCTAACTAACTTTGATCGAAAGTTATTTCTAGCAGAGAAATACTCCTCGAAGAAAAGTGGCAATGGGTGCATTTCGATATCTGGGGAAGGATGAACTATATTTTGTGGGGTTGGTGCAATACTTTGTAGGATGGGTACAATCGAAGGTGTAGAGAATGTAGATGTTGAGGCTCTAGAAACATGAGTTTGATTGACCTCACGTCTTCGTTTGTTAATATCATCTTTCTTTGCATGGTATTGTTTTCGTTTCAGCGCATTTTGGCGAGAGCGTATTTGTTGCAATCTTTCACTTTCTGCCTCCATAATAGCAAATGCTGATGGTAAAATGAATGAAATAGAACTGTGAGAGATAATAAGTAGAATATAAAGGATACATATATACAAATGTGTACATAGAAAATTTAATGTGCATAAAGCTGTTAAAAAATATGGACAGTGTTAATATAAATATGTTCTCTTTATTTAGATTTGAGAAAGACCATGATCAATGCGAGAAGGAAGGAAAATGTAGGAAAATATTTGTATTTGTGTGACTATGCAATGCTTTTGATAACAAAATAAAACTCTTTTTCATTTGCTGATAAACTTTACATAAATGGGTCGTAGTGTTTACAATATTGCTAAGAAGAGAGAAGTGCAACATTTAAATTTGCTTAATTGCAGTAATAACAATGCTTTGTGTTTG
>VDFB02098595.1:0-20054 GCA_007258455.2 Sequoia sempervirens | reverse complement strand
GGCAATATAACTCATGGTGGTCCATTGGGTGAGAAGACCCAAAAGGGTAAGATACATACACTAGCTGGTATGCACTCACAAACATATAGGTGGCTATGGGGAAAGTCATGCTGCTAGGTTGGCTTCCTGCTCAACCATATCAAAGTTATACCTCCTGATAACTTTAACAAGGCGCCATAAGAGAAAATGTCAGTTCGTGCTTCATGAGACAAAGCAAAGATTTTCATTCTTAGAACTCGTGAACAAATGCAAGGTACCAAAGGCTAGAAAGTTACGTTATGCAAGGAGGAAAAAAGTGCAAAGTGTAAAATCCAAAATTGTAAAATGTAAAATGTAAAAAAAAATATAAAATTTAAAAGATGTTCAAAGGAGTCTTGTTAAGTTTATGCAAGGTGTACTATTTAGGGAAAATTGTGTATAATGTCTCCAAGAGAGGACCAATCAAAGAATAAAATATTCATAACTTACGGGATGCAATGCATCACAATAGACCACCAAGAGGAATGTAATATGCTAAGATAGATCACACTTATGAATGACATCGTATCCAATGTCTTCCACAAACTAACAAATGCATCGTATGAAATGACAAGGATGCACTAAGAATCGAAAATGAAAATGAAATATGGTAATGTATGCCCCCAACTTTAAAGGAATTTCTACACTGTTCTATGAGAAATTACTTTAAAGTAGTGAAGGAAAGAAAATGAAAAAGGTAAAAATAAAGACATGAGAGCCAACTTGGAAAGCCCTATGCCAAGTCATATGTTTCAGAGTTAGGCCGCGTCATGTAAACAAAAAAAGAAAAGAAAAGGGAGTTTCCCCTCACACCAAACACATAAGGGATCTATGGATTTGGGGTCAGTATGTTCATTGTTGTAATGTTTTTATGAAAGAGCTTGGAATTGTCATCATTCCCCAAAGCACATAGAAGTAGAAGAATGACACAAAGAGCACAAAGAAAAAAGGAAAACAAAGTTTGTTTTGGGTCAACATGGAAGAGACATTGTGGTCTCAGTGTTTTGCATCGTCCCCAAAAGAAAACACAAGTGAAAAGAAAATGAAAAGGCGATAGAAAAGGAAAAGATTTTGGGTCAATATAAAGGAGACATTTCAGTCTCAATGCCTTGCATCATCCCCAAAAGGAAAACAAAAGAAAAAGACAAAGTAAAAAGGGAAAGAGACTGATTGGGTCAACATGGAAGAGACATAGGTTGTCTCAATGCTTTGTGTAATCTCCAAAAGGAAAAAACAAAACAAAAAGTGAAAAAGGTAATGTACAACATATAGAAGAAGAGAGGTACAAATATAAGAAGTGTACGACAAGAGAGAAAATATCAAACGCATGATATGGGGGAACACAATACACACATACTGCAGATTTTGACATGTCAAAATCTGCACATATAATAAAAATAGAACAGGATTAGTAATGCAAGTGTAAGTCAACCATTAACTAAGTTATTGGTTTCTCAAGCTTAGGTAGTGAAGTGAAAAAGGAATAACATAGTTAAGATACAAAGACAAGTACATTACAAGGAGAATGCTAACAACTTCTTGCCCCCCACTAAGTGTAAGGAAAGAATGAGCCAAGGTGGGTGATGTGAAAAAATCATGCAATAGTGAGAATAGAAAATTCTACAACTATGGCATGATAAAATGAGTTTTGTTCTAAGGAATAATGGGAAAGCACTCAATATTAGTGAAGTAATATTTGTTTAATATGTCATCTGATGTTCAACATTCTTCGGTACGATGTCCAAGAACATGATGGTATTTGCAAAATGGTATGTTAGAATCTTTAGGATGAATGACCAACATATTCATAGGTGGTAAAAGTATAAGGCCTTTGTTTAAAAGCAACTGAAGTCTATGTTCACATTCAGGTGGAGGATTTGTAGGAAACTTGAGTTTCTTCAATTTGTAAGGTCGTTTTCATTTGCTAGATTCTACTTTCTCATGAATGGAAGGAGGAGGTCCCATGGGGATTCTATAATCCTTGTCATGCGAATCAGGTAATGGTTGTTCACATGGAAGGATAGTGTGTAAGTCAAGAGGAGAATCAAAGATCACTGAACCATCCTTGCAAAGTCTCCAATATTCAAAAGGAGATCTACCAGGATGAGAAGGATCTTGATATCCTAATCTAGTGGTGTTTTCTTCTATTGGTTTTTGTTCAATAAAATGGTGAATGTCATGTTCATGTGTGGTGTCACAACCCTGTTTACTAAAGAGAGTAAATCCTTTACCATATGTTTCTTCAAGGTTTATGGGAGTGTTTGTGACTTTGTGATCATAAAATGGTTGTGAGTGTGTTTGTTTAGAGGAACTAGGTCCACTTGATGGAGGAACCTTAGGTCCATTAATTTCAAGATGTAAGTATGTGAAATGGCCAGGAGGTGCAACAATAGGAAGATCTTGTGGCTTCATTGATGGGTAAAAGGTTGCATTGGCTTCTAGGTTATCAAGGAAGTCATTGTAGAACTTGTACATGTGCTATCATCATCTTCTCCAATGATGGCTACATCATGAGGAGGACCATCATGAGGAGTTGAAGGAGCATGTGGTAGCTTGAGGTCATTAGGGTCACTATCAAAGGCACAATTGGACATGTCTACCAAGGATTTCAATGAATTCCAGAACTTGTTAAAAGAAAAAATCCATGATGCAAGTAAGCTAAGATGCAAGAAATAGAAGAAAACATATATTTTGGAAATTAAAACAAAAAGTGACTACATAAATCAGTAATGCAGAAAAAACCTAGGAAATGTCTCAAAATGCAATATGAAATGTGCAGGTGGATTGATTTGCCTAGGGTGGCGAATGAGTCCTAGTATGAGATTTTTTTGTGTTTTTCAAAATATTAAATGTGATTCTAATGCCTTTTAGATGCTAATTAAAGATGCAGATGCAGATTTCAATTTTTTCAATGATATGTAATGCAAAAATGAAATCTAAATGAGTTTTTCACTATGCAAATTAAGAAACCTTAGGATGCAAAAACAAATCAATATCTTAATTGAATGTTGATGCAAATAAAGTTTAAGATACAAGATACAATTGAAATTAGAAATGTAAAGTGTTCAATATGCGGCTTCACCAAACTGAACCATAGATTTTTGGCACCACAAGACTCTCTAACTCTTCTAGCATTTTGCACCTAAAAGGAGAGAGGTAGGCCAAAAATGCTAGCTAGGTTCACTCAGATTATGTAATTTATAATGTTATTTGAACTAAATGGAATTATTTAAGTGTATTTATATGAGCTAATTGACTGATTATGTATGCAAAGCCTATGATTTATGCAATTTTGGAAAACACAATGATGTTTGCAAACAATGAACTATGAATGAACAAGTGCAAAACAAGATAGAAAGAGACTGAATCAGAGTGCACCTAGGTAGAGATTGGAGAATCTAGAATCTTCTAAATGTTGTTTTAAATCATAAAAAATAACATGTCGGAATCATTCGCTACTTATGGTGAATCAATCCTGCTTTTGATGAAAATTGTCGGGAACAAGTTTCTGAGTGTCAGGATCCAAAATTTGATAAAACCTAGATTTCCAGCCTTAAGGTGGGACTCATTCACTACTGATGGAAAATTAGTCCTCTCCCAAAATTCTAAGAAATCAGGGGACAATTTTGTAGCACCATATCTAAGGTTGTCTACTTGACGGGTTGTTGAAGTCAAATCTACAAAAAATGGACAAAATGTCTTCTCCAAGCTTGAAATAGGATGTTGACTTGAAACACTATGTTGACTTGAAGACCACTTTTCAACACCTAAATTCTTGTCAAATATTCATTCAAAAGTCTTCAAACATGCATGCAAGAGGGGAAAAATCGTTAGGGGTTAGGTTATAGGGATTTGTCTTGGTGAAATCCCACTTTGGTAATCAAACCCTTAATGAAATAATGAAATGGAAGAGAATGATAAACAAATAAAATACAAATTCTATGAACTTACCAAACCCTTGTTGAAGAAAATTTGAAGATATTTCAATGGCTATTCTTGAATTCTTCATTGATGCTTGACTATAGGATGCAAAGTGCTCAAATGCTAGTTGAATGTTTGAATGAATTAGAATATGGTAGGAGATATAAAATGAGGAGAAAAACACTTATTTATACATTCTTGTGCCTTAGTAACCCATTGATACCTCATCAGAGGCCAACATCAAGTAATTTTGAATAAAAACCCGAAAGGAAATTTGAAATATTTTTAATTTAGAGCCAAGAGGGACTCATTCACCACCCATGGTGAATGGGTCCCACCTTAGGATTGAAAGTGGACCATGTTGGGAATTAATTCATATTTAATATTGTTTGTTGGGTTTACATTAAAAAAATATACTTAATTAAGACTTATAAGGGCATAAAGGGGTCAAATAAAGCATAAGAAAGGTGTAAATAGTGAAATTATGCTTAGAAAAATGTGAAATCTTGTTACAAGACTTTACAACACTTCAAAATAGGACTTGAAAAGTGATGAAAAGGTGATTTTTAGGTGAATTGTAATGAATAGAGTCTGGAAAAGTGTAGAAATGTTTTACAACACTTCAAAACACATTCACAAGACATCCTAATTTGAATTTTAATTACTTAAATGTGAATGTTCAACTCTCATTACATCAATAAATCAAAGCAAGATAGACTATATACTGTGGAGCAAGGCCTAAAATACCATGAAAATAACAAAGGGCCATATTTCTATGACACTCGAAAATATAAATTTCCTAGTGTCCATAGATTTTTGTCATATGGAATTAGTTGAATCAAGGTTGGTATGGATATTTGAGTTAGATTATGAAGTGTCAAAGGCTGAAATTGATTTTTATGCAAAATTTTTTTTGGAAATCCCTAAGAATCCCAATGTAGAAGGTATCTCTGGTAGTGGAACTGGAACATGGAAGAAAAGAAAGAGTGTTGTCAAACAAGTAGTTGTAGAAGGAAGTGAGTTAAAGAGATCTCAACATGAGCATGAAAGAATAAACATTCAAAGAGATTTGGAAGAACTACAAAAGGTTATTCTGAGTGCTAATTTTGATTCATCTATTTTTGTTGTGGAGAATCATAGAAATATGATTAATTCTTTGAAGGTCTACATCTCCGAACTTGAAGTGCATGTTGGAATCAAGTCTATTGAAGAAAATCTAGAAGATATCAAAGAAAAATGCACAAATGCACATAGTTGAGTGATGAAGGAATTGGAAAGTGTACAATTTTGTGAGGATGATGCATAGGAACTACTTTAGTTTTTCCTAAATTGATCTGGAAATACACTAAGCATAAGAGATGAGATAAGGAAGAATGAAACCTGGATGAGCACTCAAGAATATACATACAAATTGAGAAAAGATAGAGATAATTAGGGATGGTCCTATATTGTGCAGCTTCAGAAAAAATTCTTCTCCTTGAAGGACCAAAGAAAAAAAGATATTTAGAAGTTTGTGGAACTCAAAGACATGGTTAAATTGAGGTACATTCCTATTTCTAGTGCTCTTGATAGTATTGGTGGATTATCAAAGATGAATCTTAGTCCAAATACTTTATCAAATGGTATAGAGTCCTTAACTAAGCTTGAACTATTACAAAAGACTCTTGTAACTGCAAAAGGATCATGAGAGGAAGGAAAAGTATCGTGGAAGGTCATCTTGGAGAATCTCAAAGCTTCCTCTTCTTTAGGTTGATTCAAACATTTTGTTTTCATATCTTTTTGGTTAAGTATTGATGCATATATACATATATACTAGACCCCATCCTTTTCCATTGATGTCAAAGGGGGAGGGATAGATTGGCAGAGAAAAAAAATTGAGAAGAAAACTTTTGATAGGGGGAGTATTTAATTGTTGTATATTGAAAAACGTTTTTGACATGCATGTTTCCATCAATGCCAAAGGGGGGGATTGTTGGAATTATGGAGCCTTGCAACATGAGCATGAAGTGTAGATGGTTTGTGTTGGTTGTTCCTATGTTTTCATTGATTTTAACATGGTGACAACTATATGGGAAGTTTACTTAGTTTAATGGAAGCTATTCTATATTGATAATGATTTTTTGTGATGAACCAGTGCATTGGTATTTGAGTCTCAAATTCATTCCAAGAAAAGATATAACTCTAATATCTTAACCATTTTATCTTGTCTTATTTGGGCAACTATATCCTAGATCTTGAGAATTTTTGGGTTGTGAGCAAAAAGTTATTTGTGATAAAGTTGAGCATTGTATTTTACTATTGTTCCCTACTCAGCATATCTGTGTTTTTATTATTTTTCTCTCATCTAATTAGGTTGACCTAATTGATAAATAAGATATACTTGTATATATAAGATTCATTTAAGAGAGAATGTGTGAATGTGAAAGAAAGGTGTGAAGAGGATTTAGGGGTATGTGAAGATCCACGGATAAATGCTTTATCAGTCGAGGATTAGAGAAAATTTGTTGAGTGACTACTATGTGAGGCAGTACTTCATATTCTAAGCTTCATTGGAACTGAACCCTGTACATTGAAGTTGTATTCTATCAATTCAAACTTTTGGCGGTGAGCCACTATCTTTGTATCTTTACAGTTAGCCATCTTTGGTATTTAGTTTGTGAGCCTTTCAAGGATAGTGAGTCCTAAAAGTGAACCCTATAATATATTGTATCCAACTATAATATATTGTGAGTTAACCTTTTCCGTGGTTTTTCCCTTTTTGGGTTTTCCATGTAAAAATCTTGGTGTTCATGTGTGTGGTTGCATTGATTTGTTTCTATGTTCTCTCTTGTTGATTCAATCAAAATTGTAATAATGGTTAGATGGATTTTATGAGAATGGTTTTATGGAATACTAATTCAGTCCCCCTCGTAGTATTCCAGATATTCAACATAGTGGTGGATCTACTTTGTTCTTGGGTAATTCTTCTCTAAAAATAAACAAAAATATATGGTATAAAGAAATCAAATTTTAATAGAATTTTTACATCACTTTATCATTTTCATTTCCAAAAAAAGTTCTCCAAAACCCTAAACATTAAAGCCTTATAATTAAGGTAGGTGTTTGAACCCTCTTTAGGTTAACACTATTAGAATTGTCTATGGCTTCCAAGATCTTGAGACCAAATGGAAAGCACAAAAAGAGAATAGAATGTGACAAGAATAAACTGTATTCTTATCAATATGATTCAATGAGATGATTGTGATGTGTACAATGTAGTAGAAACACTTTTGTTATATAGCCAAGGTGAGATACAAGATGCCATATGATTATGACAAGTATCTTAATCATATGACATGAGACAACTAATCACACTTCCCTAGGTTCACATGTGTTACAAGTTAAAATATTCCTTCCTATGACCTAAGTAAACTTAACATGTGTAAATAAGTCCCCTACTAATGAATGAACTAGGTATGATACTTTATCTACACTAACACCCCCCGTTAAGTGCAACTTCAAGAGTAGTAGATTATTATGCAAATGACACAAAGATGATGATGGGTCCTGGCTACTGGGCCATGTTAGGTATCCATGTACAAATGCAAATGAAATCTCTCATAAATAGAGAAAAGGAGAAAACCTAGTGGGATAAAACTCCTTTCCAAAAGAGAGATGAAAGATACAAAAAATAAATACACTCAAGTCAAACAATGAGAAGGAAAAAAACCCATGTGAGGAAAAATTCCCCCTCATATGACAAAAGAAGAAGAGAGAAAATGCCCCCCCAATGTTGAGTCTCCTACAATGATGATAGAAGCTCAACATTGAATGCTAAAGATGATCCAATCTTGTTGAAAAATGTTCCTCCCCTTATGAAGAAACAAAACCAAGATGATATGCAAGATATCAAGAATATGGATGATGTGTAATGATGTCTTTGAAGCATACACAAGTGTCTCCATGTTGATGCTGAAATCTAAAACACTCCAAACATGCATTCTAGGCCACACTACTAAAGAAAACAATCTAGAATCTAGTAGAGTTGAATGTAGAGCACAACCCAAAGACAAAGATATCCCCTTCAAAGATAAAGAATCCTCCTCAAAATGTTGTCCAAAAGTATCCACACTCACATCAAACTATAGAGAATGATCATGTAGAGAATGAACAAGAGGGTCAGAGTGTTCCCTCATAGCAACCGAAGAAGGAGAATCTTCATCAAAGAGAAGATGAATGCAATCACTGATGTCTCCAAAATATGCAATATGAGACTTCACAAACAAGTTTGAAATACATGTCAAGAAGCCATCCAAAGTATCCAAATTTGAAAGACAATGTATATCCCGCTGCACTAAATTACAAGGAGCCAAAAATGTTGAATCACAAGTATCCTCAGGTACAATAGTAGATGATTTTGCTAATGCTGGATTACAAGAGTCCTTAGCCTCAAGATGTTGAATCATAGATAAAGAAGATGAACCCTCTAAATATGGATTAGGAGCCATAGATACTGAAGTCTCAATAGATGTCTTTGAAGGAGGAGAAAATTTTGTGTCATCAAACCTACCATACCTTTCCCAATAAACAAGTTTTTGAGTTGTTTTATCATCAATTAGTCAAAGCTCTACAAGTGGAACAATAAAATCCGGAACAGGATCCTCTGGGAATGGAGGTTCATTCGAGTCTCCATAAATCTCCCAAAGTTTGGTCATAAGGTCATGAGGGATCTCAATACCATCAGTGGCCATTTGTGTATCAATGTCACAAATACAACCAATTATTGCTAGGATATGTTCTATTTTTATTTCCCACACAACTCTCTTCAATTTTGATGAAGGTTTAGGAACTAGTCCATAGAGATATGGAAAAAGATTAAGCCACCTATAATGTGTTAAGATTCCATTGATTTAACCTTATTATAGCAAGATATTTTTTGATTCCCAAATTTAACTCCTCAATTTAGTTACACAATAGGACAATCAAGCTCGACAAGTTGAAAAAGGAAAAATATTACCCCCCCAAATTACTCAATCATGAAATCCCCCAAGCAATATCATATTTGTCACTTTAAATTTAGAGCGCTTATAGTTACCACTTGCCAAAAACAATAAAGTGGACTTTGATCTTAGTGCTTATAGATGCCAAAATAGGCCACAAAATAAAGTATAATTTTTGGTACAAAATGAGATCAATATGATCATACAACTATGGTGGCACCTTCAAATTTTACAAATTTGAAGTGCCCATGTTGAAAATTTTCCTTTGCACACTCATAAGTGCACCTAAAAAATCTTTCCACATGACCTACTTTGGAGGGTCATAATTCGGAGCCAGTTAAATTTCATGCCAATTACCTTGGTGGACATATTAATTTGACATATGTGAACATGCATGTAAATTTTCAACTTCCCATGCTAATTTTTGACTAGGTTTTCAAAACCAAAGCTGGAGGGTCATGGGACTATTTTTTTGTTTGCAAATTCTCTATCTTGTGAAGTGGCCTCCTATTCGAGCTAATATTTTGACAACTAGATTATTGTCAAGACAAAAGGATTGGTGCACTACATCCCCCCCACATTCATATGCTCCTTGGTCTACTTTCAGAGCCTTAGGATCTTATTTTTTGTTTTTCAAGATCAAAAGCAAATGCTGTTCTTTTTTATCACTTGCATTTTTAGAATGTGTCGAGGTAGTCAACTTTGAACCCTAATATCTCATGAAGAATGATGATTGAAGGAAATTCCTCTTGTGCACATTCTCAATGGACCTAAAGGATCTAATTTTTCCAATGGTAGCTTCCCAAAAGGTGATTTGATATTTTTTCGAAGTGGTGACTTGGTGAACCTTAATTGGTTTTGGACAAGTGCAGTTGTAGAAAAGTATGTCTAAGCAACTTTGACATTGAATATCTTGCACCTCAAGATCTCTTTCACCAAATCGTCTATTGTACTAAGTTTTTGGGTCAAATTTCTACATGCTTGTGCATTTTCATGACTTTAGGAGGTCATTTTATTGGTTTTCCAGGGTGATTCCAGAGCCCACCTAGCCAATTTTGATCACTGTGCATATATGCTAGAAAGCAGATTTTAATGTCAACCCACCTCAAATTTTCATGCCATGAGCATTCAGAAGTAGTTTCAGATCAATTCAAGGTAAAAAACCTATTTGAAAATGAAAATTTGTAGCCAGGCCCACATGGGGACCTGACATGCCTTGCATAGTTGTGAAATTAAAAAGGTTGCTAGTGCAAATTTAAACACTAAATTTGAAAAGAAGAATGTATCTGAAGCTAGCATTGAGCACAATAATTTAAATGATGTTTTGAATGTAAATTTTGTTGAGGGAATATTTGAAATTGGAGAGATGTGTGAAATTGAAAAGAGGAAGAATGCACTTGATAAGATGTTAGAACTTGAAAGATTGTTGAAAAATTCTTGTCTTGAATTTCTTGAGAGAGAAATATTTAGATTTGGTTAAGCTACTTTCTCCAGTTATACTTTCTTGAAATGGGAAATGTTTTGTTTAGACATTGTATGTGAGCAAGAACTGCACATGGCAAAGCAATAATTTTCATGCATTCATGAAAAGTTGAAAAAGCTTGAAGATAATGCTTGTTTTGTTAATGCTAGAAAGGACTAGTCTCTAAAGCAACTCAAATATCTTGAAGGCGAATGCTCAAAATTTCTTGTTGTTCAAGAGGTGCTTAAAATTAAATTGGAAAATGAGAGTCAGGGACTTAATTCTAAAAAAGAGTGTGTTGAGGAAGAGATGATGAGAAAACAAGTGACTGTAATTGAAGAATTAAGTTCCACATAATGCAAATTAGTGGTGATGGATGAAAATATAATTGAATAAACCTTTACTAATAAGGATCTTTTAGAAAAAAACACCCGTGTTGAAAAGGAAGTTTTAATCGAAGATACAAAAATTTCCATGATATGGTTTCTAATAAGGAGAAAGAGCTCTTATATGTCCATGGTACATTGATTGAGGTTCAACAGAAGTTAAAGTTAGTCGAAGGTAAAGTGGACACACTTGAAGCATTAATAAATGATTTTACATGTTCTGAAGAGCATTGGATAAATGAAAGACAAGGTCTTTCTTCAACAATTGACCATTTATAGGATGTTCTTTTTGAAAAGGAGAATGAGGTGGAACTTCTATGAAATCAACATGTTACCCAGATTTTAGGAGTTGTTTCTAAGTCTCCTTGGCAAAAAAATCAATAATGTAACTCTTGCATCAGAGGTTTAGAAAATGAAAATCAATACTGAGAATCTCAAAACAATTCTTTATGGAAAAGATCAAACCATTTTATTTGTAAGGAAGGAAATGGAAGCTGCTCTAGCAAGTTTGAAGGAAGTTGAGCTGGAGATAAAAAAATTAGATGAAAATGAAGAATTGATGAACAGTCTGTCAAAATGGGAAGGTGTAAGATTGAAGGGCTAGCAAATGAGATCATACATTTATCTGAAGACGTAAGTCATAAAGAAAGGGAACTTGAGCTTCTGCAAGTAGAGATGGTCAAAATATTTGATACAATGGAGGAGAGGGAAAAGGAGACTGAAGCAACATGGCGAAAAGAGAAAGAGATATTATATCTCAAGCTAAATGATGCCAAGTTGGTTGCTACTGAAAAGACCAGTGAGGCAATTATTATTCTCAGGAAGTTTGAAAAGAGCCAAGAGACTATCAAAGAAGAAGATCTCATGCTCAATACATTATTGAGAGCAAATGAAAATGCAAAATATGAAACTAAAAGGTGATAGAAATGTTTTCAAGGCTTGGCCAAGATCAAGCTATGATTTTGAGAGAATCTGGTACATGGTGTAGGGGGAGTCTTGTGCCTATTGCGCAAATGAATCAAAATTATTGGTAAGTTTTTATTGTGGCACCAAACTTGGACTTTATAGTTCTTGGCTTGAGCACAATGTGAAGCACACAGGGGGCCACCATTGAACTGGCTAAAAGGGGTTCGAAAACTATATATTGCAGAATGTGATGCCAAAACTATGAGAAGTTTTTGAACTGTTAATGAGGTAGCCACCATCATGCTATGTATAGGGGGCCAATTCGATAGTGCAAAGGGAATTCCTACAAAGGTATACAATTCTACTATTGGAAACATCCTGGTTCGGGGTATGTGCAGGATCATCATGGAAAAAATAGGTGCTTAAGTGGCAAAAAATTTAGAAAAATCAGAATTAGGAAACTTGATGTAAAAATTTGAACAAATTATCTATATTATTTTAAAAATATGTAAGAATAGAATTTGTAGCAAATTGAATGTAGTTTCTAAACTATGAGGTTTTTAAAAAAAAAAAATCTATTTGGTGAAACTTTGAAATTTCAATGCAGTGGTACTTAAATTTTAGGGAAAAAATAAGAAGTAGGTATTTGTCTGACCACCCTAACCACAATAAAATGATAATAATTTTTAATAATATTTTTAGATATAAGTAGAGGGACTCATGCCTCGTGTGATGCATATTTTTTGTATTTTTTTGCAAGTAAATAATTAATTATGAATTTTTTTATTACAAATTTTTAAAAAATATAAAAACTCGTATGTTTGACAACCTTAACTTAGTCAAAACTTGATGAAATTCAATTTTTCTTTCTTTAATCCTATAGTATATGAAGCATAGAATGTGATTCATTTTTTGGATTCAAAAAATGTGATACCGTTTGAAAGTTATAAATGTTTTTCAATTAGCCTATCAATTAGAACTTTAGTCATAATTTGAATAGAAAATAAATAATAATTAGTTATTAAATTCAAAGTAAAGCATAATTTATATTCATGGAAATCTAAGAATCTCCTCTAAAAACCCTTTTCGTTTCATCAATTTTGGGTTAAAAAATAGTCATCAACCACATATCCATCATATTGCTACTTTTTGGCCCATCATGATCATGCATATACCCTTTGATGCCTTTCAAAGGGAAAATCTAGCACATGTTTACTTTGTCAAGGAAAATGGGCATGTTTACTTTGTCAATGACAATGGGCATGTTTACTCTAGCAAGGAAATTCTTATGCTGGTGCAAGGAGCTTGCAAGAAGAAATTCATTGATGATATATCAAGTTTCGAGCTAAATCATGCTTCTCAAGCCTAGGGTGGAGTCATAGGCCTAAGGGATCTTATGTCAATATTTTGTTCCAAATGGATGCATCAAGTTATATTTCAAAGGCTTGCATGAACTTGATGTGAACTAAACACAAGGTGAGGAGCTAATCATCTATTGGTTCCACCATGGTTTAGGCCATTGATGGTCAAAGAGAAGGTGTAGCACAGGAAGATGGAGGAATTGCAAAGGAGCTAGGGCAAAGCCAAGGAATCAATAGTCAACAGTGAAGGATGGGCGTGGATAGATCTCTACTATCAATTGCAAGCCTCACAAGAATGGAGATGAGATCATAAGAAATCATGTGAGGTGTGTGATGAAGAAGCTTATGGTGGGCCCATGGGGAATTTTAAAATTAATTTTAAAATATTGGTTTCATAGTGAATTTCTAAGGTAAAAGGGGCATGGGTATAATTTATTTGCATGATTATTTTTAAAGCCCTTACATTTTAAAAAGTAGGCTTCTAAATATATGGTGGGTAAAATATTCACTTTGCTGGAGTAAAATGTAGGTGGATGGGTAAAGTATTTTACCTAATGAGAGTTTAATGGCATTCATTTTATAGGAGCAAACATTTTAAATATAAAATGTGAATGGGGTGCCCCATTGAAATTAAAATTCTCACTATTGTAAAACTAGATTTTAAATATGCAAAGTGAACAAGTAAGTGGCACAGGGGAAGGAATTTGGTACCTGGTGAATGAATAAGTATATTCACCATTTAAATGTAAAACATGCAAATATGATGGGGGGTAAGTGCACCAAGATGGTCGCACTTTTGTGGCCACAAAAGTGCAAAATGAGACAAAACGCGTTCGCGTTATAACGCGAACGCGTTTTGTCTTTTTAAAAGCAAAAAAAAAAGGAACATTCTTCATTTCTATTTTTTCTGATTTCCATTTCTGCCCGCGGCCAAAAACCCTGCACTACGCGCTCGCATTGTTGAGGAGGTGACTTCTTGACACTTGATCAACTTGAGTTCAATTTTCTTCACAAATATGGCACCCCGACGACGAAGAGATGCAAGAGGTAAGTTTTGTTTGGTATTTCTAATGAATTTTTTTGTTTTAAATTGATTTTGTTTGTTCTAGTTTAGAAATGAATGATTTTTTTTTTAATTTGTAGGAAATCCTCAACAAGAGGAGGAAAATCCTCAACCAAATCAACCTCAACAAAATCAACCTCAACAACAAAATCAACACCTTTACACCATTCTCTCCAATACCCTCCTGGCACTCAAGAAAATTTGAGGAGTGAAATTGAAAACAACAAAAAGAAGTTGAAGATCTTATTAGTAGGTTGAGTGATCAAAATTCTTCAACCACAGAAAGGATACATCTAGCAGATTCATTGAAAGATTTGTTAAAAAATGTGGATGCAATTACCCAACAAATATCTGGATGGCAAAATAGGAGGCAGACATCAAGGGCATATTATGCAGATAAATTATCATATAAACAAGTTAAAGATTTAAAGATTACTAAAGGCTATTTGTGCTCTCTATTCACTGACCCTAGAACAAATCAAAATCTCACCCTCAATGCAAAGAGGTTTCCTATACATTGGTGCCACCACGTAGAGATTAGGAACCGTTTTTATGACATATGGTATATGGTCTTTGATTACCCACCGTGCAATAACTGTGAAGTCCCCCAATATTTTCCTAGGAAATTATACTGTGAGTTTGTATTGAACCAAATCCCGAATTATTTTGATATGAAGGAGTTTCGTGGGAGGTGGGGTCAAAGACAGATAGGCCCTCAAAAGTAATTTATCCTACATCGGCTGTGGGAGACTACTCCTCTCGCTAGGCCGCCTCGTGAGCAGATTGCGATGCCGGTAGTTGCAAAGGAGAGTGCTGATGTAGAGACTTTGCAAGCGATCACATCCTTGACTCAGAGTGTCATCCACCACACTAGCCCCATTGTGCAGCGCAATCCAGGGGAGTCTTCAGGTGGTGGCCTTCGAGGCCATGTGTGTCGATCTTGCGGAGCCACTTGTTCGTATGACCCTACCGGCCCTCAGGAGGGTGCTACACATGATCCATATACTTCTACGCAGCCTGGTCCGTATGCATCTACGGGGATGGAGAGGGCGGCTGACATTCTGCATGATGCATATGGTATTGATAGTCAGGTAAAATTGAACATGTTCATTGAATTTAGTTTATTAAATTTTAATTGTCAAATGCAAGATTAACTAATTTAGTTTTATTATTTTAATAAAATTGTAGGGTTACAGTGTTGACCCTGGGTACACCAATCAATCTACTTATTTATGAAGCATTAACCTATCAAGCAAGGTATGTAAAGTTAGTAAACAATTATGAATCGACATATGTTAATAGCATTTTTACAAATGGTATTTTAATATGTGATTTGGATGTTGAAATCGCAGGTGTTGTTGGAGGTTTCAAGGAACACCTCTCGGAAAGGATCGATCAAACTTTCAATCGAGGTAATATGGTGAATAAACAGAACTTAAAGTTAATGAATCTAAGTTTAATCTAAATTTAGGTATAGTCATAAGAGTATATGGGTTCACTAGGTTATTATTTGAAATCTTTAAGAATGGTCCTACCATGATTGTTTGTCTTAGAATTCCTACACTAGCAAGCTATATATAATAAAAATTTAACATGGAACCGACAAAGGTAGAGCTACATTCTACTCCATCCTATATAATTTTTTGTGATGTCAACGTAACCAAGAATAAGATGATGGATGTCCTACATGATGTCAATGTAACCAAAAATAAAATTTCTATCCTCAACCCTGTCTATCAGCCAAGACTCCTTCAATATCTCCTAGACGCTTGGAGATGCTTAAGACTAGGTCAAAATACCCTATATTCTCTTCATTTGTTGCATAGCTCATCAAGTTTCCCTATATGTTCTCTAACTAATCATGATTGCATGGAAAGAAGTTATAATTACTCATTAAACTTCCTCAACTATTGGAGCCTCCTCAAACTTTCCCATAGGATGTGGAAAATGCTTAGAAATGATTAAATTCCCTAATAGGGTGTGGGAGATCTTTTAGGAAAACATTTGACACTAATTTGATCCATTGAATTCTTCTTCATTCTTATATATTCTTCAAATATACCTTGCAATACCCCTATCATACCTAAATCTACTACATTCATGTCCTTGTTAGCTAGCATGTAGGTGATATAGCATGGTCCATGAATTTTTATGTCTTCTTTTTTCATTTTTCTATACAGTACTCTTTTATCTTACTACTAGGTCCTCACATAAAAGAAAAGAAAAACATTACTTCTTTTTCTCATCTAAGGCCCCTAAGGCTTTAACCCCTTAGATGCAAGGATTCAAAGCATACCATGTGCGCAAATGACTAAATCCAAAAGACGATTTAGGCAATGAAAGAGTTTGGAAAGGTAGAGAGAGCTGCAACGTGACTCAAGAGAAACTTCAAATTTTCAAAAACAAAGCCAATTAGGCTAGCGTACATGTGGATCGTGACAACATTTGGTGGAAGAGGAAGAAAGATGACTAGAAGTCTGGAGGCCCACCATATTGGATTTTGATATTCAACCATGAGAGCAAAAGAGAGAGTTGATATCATGTATCAAAACATTAAGCATGCATTCTTCTAGCCAATGGATAAGGAGATGATTACTTTTCTTCATTTTCATTTGCATAACCATATCATGGCGTGGGAACCATGAAGACCAAGGATGTCCAGCTTTATGTGGAGGTAATGGATGTGGTCCAAACTTTAGGAGGGGCAAGAAGGTCAATGTATGATCTTGATGAATGATAGAAGAGGGGTTGGTCAGACAAACCAGGGGCACCTAGTCATGAGTAGGGACCTATAGGTTAGATTGGTGAAGCAAAGTACCAAGGAGGTCTTACAAGGAAAGGCCTAGAGCAGGTACATACAAGGAAAGGCTCCTGCCTGCCTGCTCCTCTTCCTCTATTTGAACCTCCTTGAGGTCCTCTACCCCGGTTATGTCCACCTCTTGTACATGTTTCACCTCCATGCTCTATGAGTTTTGACTCTCCTTGGTTTCTTTGGTCATTGCCTCTACCTTGGTAGGCACCATGCTGTCCTCTTTAATCTCTTCCTTTTCCTTTTCCCTTAGAAGTCTGATCTTGCTTCCTCTTACTCCTCTCTTCAATCTTTAATGCCAATTGATAACATTGGTGCACTGTTTTGGGGCTTAAGAGAACCATCTCCTCTTGAATGTTCCACTTGAAACCATTGAGATACCTTGCCACCTCGATACTTTCATCCTCTATGACATTGGACCTCATGCAAAGTCTTTGAAACTCCTCAGTATAGGAACTCATCTCCCGATCTCTTTGCCTCAAACTCTGTCTCCTCTTATGCAACTGAATTTCATAGTCTTTAGGTAGGTATGCTTCTTTCACCTTGGCAACCATTCCCTTCCAAGTAGAGATAGGTTGCTTGTCTTCCTTCTCCCTCTCTATCTAAATGAATTTCCACCAAGTTAAGGTAGAACCTCTTAGTCTTGATTTAGCCACCTTTTACCTTTTGTGCTTCAAAGGGGACTTCCATCACACTCAAAATGGTTTTCCATTCCCTCTATCCAATCCATAACTAAATCAGCTTCCATCTTTCCACTAAATAGTGGTATTACTTCAAGTGCTTTTCCACTCAAAGCCTTCAATGCTTTCAAGAAGGGATCCTCCTTCAATATAGGGTCAGGTTCATGGATTCTATCCTCCTTTGCAATCTTCTTCTTTTGCTAATCTTCCATCAAACCGCATAACATTCAGTGCTTGCTCAAGTTGGTCTTAATCCTTTTCTCTCAATACTCCTATTGCTCACTATTTCTTCAACCCCACAACTCAAAGATTTGTCACCATGATGCTAGAACCACTAGACTCTTTCTCCGGGACATACAAGATCAATCCTAAATCTTTGTTTGGCTCTAATACCAACTGGAGGGAGAGGGGTCAGAGGAATCAATCACTATTCCCCGCCTAGGCCTTTCCTTGTAAGACCTCCTTGGTGCTTTGTTTCACCAATCTAACCTATAGGTCCCTACTCATGACTAGGTGCCCCTGGTTTGTCTGACCAACCCCTCTTCTATCACAAACTCCAACCACCAAGTCCACCTTGGTTCATTGCCACAACTCTTCCTTAGCCTTTACACTATACTAAAGACCAATCTTCCTCAACACTCCATCAACTCTTGCAGGGGTAGTGATAAGTCTTAAAAGGCTTCAAACTGCCCTCCAAAGGTGTTTGAACAACCTCCAAGACTTCAACTTCCCATCACTCTCACCAATCCTTTAGCTAGGGTTTGAAAGGCTAGTAGCCCTTGAGCCCCTATTAGGTCTCCTTCACCTACAAAACAGGTTAGAACTCACAAATCTCAAAAGGACTTCCCACTTTTTTTCCAAGGTTCTTGGTTCACATGGACAACACTCAAAGATTCTTGAGGTCCCAGCCTTCCACTGTCCGTACAAAGCTCAAACATGAAATGGAGAAAAAACTAGGGTTTTAAGCCTTCACTTGATAGTTAGCAAACTTCCACTTTGTTTACACACCAAATGGAGAGATGGAGCCTCCTCCTTCATGTAGTAACAAGGTAACACATGATGTTCACTATCCATTTCCTTTAGATGCAAGGATTCAAAGCACATCAACCATGTGGCTTAATTTATATTATAAGTTGTACCATGATGTTCACTATGCATTCCTCTACTCTTTTGACTGTCAAATGTGCCACTGCCTTGTCATTGATCACCATCATATTCTCCTTTTCATGATTATTTTCTCTATCATCTTTGGTATAAACACTTGACTATTATATTTAACTCAAGTGAGGAAACTTAAAAAATCATAATGATAGGCTGTAAAGAAAGAATATTCAGCTTTTCATGGTAAAAGGGAGACTTCAATTTAATCACCGGCTATCCTCAAAAGGTTAATCCATTGTCAAACATTTACTGTACATCTTTAAAACCAAGCATGCTTATCATGTACTTTGAAGAATAGGCCCCGACAAGTTAGCTCCACTACTTTTATTGTCGTATCTTTATTTAGCCTACTCCATTCCTTGCAAATAAAAGGATACTTGGATTTGTCATACCCCACTCAATTGATTACCATCAAAGCCTTTGACTTTAGACCATCTCTTCTTCTCATATTGGTTGTCATATTTTACATTGTGTTTTGACGCTTTTTCACTTAAAATTTGTCCTAAAGGGTCTTTGTTTTTCAATGTGATTGTCCTAGGTTATTGCTTTTTAAAAAAATGATAATCATATTGTTGCTTACGTTGCATTACACATCATTCAAACTCAAAGCATTACTTCAAATTCGATAACTATTTTGTGATTGAATAATTTGTTGTTTTATTTTCAGATGTTGGTGACAGTAACACCACCCAACGTAACAAGGGCAATGGATATTGGTGTTTCTACTGCAATAGAATCCTCGATGGCTCTGATAGGGGAGGTATGAGGCAAATTACTAAATTTCAATTTACATTCATTGTTATAGATGAATTAGTTCTAGTGAAAAATCAAACCATTATTGATTCGTAGTTTAATTTCTATTCTGATGGTTTATACAGGGCTCGAGCACACCTGAGCATCGGCGTGCAAATATTTCCCTCGAGGAGCATGATCGTCAGATGGCTGTAAGTTATTAAATTTTGTTAAATATATTAATTTTTATAATGTAATTTCTATATATATTAATGTCTTTACTTCTTATTGTAACAGTTGAAACTTGACTAGGAGCTAAATCGTAGGAGGAGCAGCAGGAGCACCCCTCAACAGAAACGAGTGACAAATTTATCACCATCGGGTCGCACAGGAAAGGGAAATAAAATTGTATTTGAACCAGAGCATGGAGAGAAATGAATTTTGAATGTAGAGCCCTTTGTTGTATGCCTACATGGCAATTTTGTACATATTTTGTATTCGATATATTTGACGTTGTATGCCTATATGGCATTCTTGTAAGCCTATATGGCTTTTTGTAACTATATTTTATACTTA
>VDFB02098594.1:0-17513 GCA_007258455.2 Sequoia sempervirens | reverse complement strand
AGTCCTAACATATGCAACTAGCTCAACGTGGAATATAATTTGAATTGTGTGTCAACACTTTTGATCTACTAAGCCTTGTAGGCATTGACATGGATATGCTCCATACATATATTTTTTTATAGATGCATGAGATATTTATAAAAGGAAGAGAAGTATGGATATTAGAGATGAGATCAAAATAGCCTACCTATAATCAAAATGGTTAGAGGCTCAATAACTTCTTTCATTGAAGCTTCAACAATAATTTATAATGCATTTCCTCACTTTGAGGATTGAATTATCAAACCTCCATATTGGAGAAAGCTTTAATTTCCCTATAGTTTGAGGGTACCTTTGGAATAGTTTAAAGGTTTTTGACATGCCCTCTATGTGGATATTGATCATTATATTCCTCAAGAGAATTGCTTTCATAAAATTTGTTAAATGGAGTTTGAAAATAAGGATCAATATTTTTTTAGATTCTCTTTTTGATATTCATGAGATCAAGGAGTGATTCTTTTTGCCTCTTTAAATAATTTTACAATTCTCTCCAAATCTTCATGGCTTATGAAGATAAAAGATGCTTGACTCTTTTATTTTAAAGGATAAGCAATTATCATTGTCCATTTATAATCAAAGATTTTTCTTTGACAATTCTTTACATTTGAAGGATTGTTTTATCCATCAACATTATGTTTTCTTCAATATTGAGTAGGAAATATCATGATTTATTTTGATATTGTTTACTTTTCATTATACTTTTTCCATTCTATAAACAAATTTTGACCTTTCATGAACATAAATATTCTTATATTTTCTTATATTCTATTATTATTTTTCAATCTTCATTTTTCATTGCTTAATTCTATAATTTAGATACATAATTTTAACATATAATTTAGATACTTTAATACACTTAGTAACACAAAAGACAACTCATCATTCAAATATACCACTTTATAATGAAATGTGTGAATAGAAAGGAAATTACATAAAACATAAGTCCAAGTAAACCTCTTATTTTTATTAAATAATTATGTTTTACTACTGTTAAATAAACCTCCCCTCACATCCTCTACCACCATGCATGTAAGCCACATAAGCGCTACAAATGATACAATTACAAGAAAAAATAAACATAAATATCAAAACAAGTACTGCAAAGCATTGTAAAGAATGCAGACATTGTGATAAGAGTGAGCTTTAAAATAACTTTTCCATCTTCTGTCAATATCTAAAACATTTCACTCTTCTTGCATTTCAGACTATTACATTTTTAGCTGTTGGAGACACTAGACAATCTCCAAACATTTTTAGCTGTTGCAGACACTAGACAATCTCCAAAATCATTTGAGGAAATCATGAACTTTTCAATCTTTTGTAATGAGCAAATTTGCAGATTACAAGTATTCTAACATGCCACTACCACATTCTGTATTGCAAGCTTTGGTAGCAACATGTCTGTCCTCTTTAGGGAGCTCTGAAATATCAAAGCAGAAGACATCAAGTCTTTAGAATATTTTCAGATGATACAAGTAATAGTTTGTAATAAATTATAAAGAACAACAAAATGTAATAACATAGTTCCTGTCAAAACCATTAATCTAATAAAAAAAACATCTTTTAGAAACATAATATGGATGAGAGAGAAAACAACACTTGAATCAAGGCTGATTAGATATAAATTCATTTTTAAAGGATTGAAGCTCACCTCCAATAGCCATCCCAACTCCCTAATTTGTGCTTTGATTTCCAATAGTTCTCTTTGTAGCTAAAATTACAAAGAAGCTCAGGTTAGAACATCTTAAAGAAAAGAGGAAGACTGAAAAAAATCAGAGCTTGGATTGACACATAAAACAAACACTTTTAGTTTTTTGTAAACCAGATATAAAACAATTTCTTTAGTTGGAAGCTTACCTTTAATGTCTTATCCAGCCCCTTGTCTTTAGAGGCTTCTCCTCCTTTATCAGGAACGCAAACATGATCATTTGCGGCTGGGTCATTAAGAATAAGGAAAGCCTCTTCGATCGGACTGAACTTGGACCCATCAAAGCTATGAACTTCTCCAGGAGTAACTGGTTGTGGTCTCTGGAGTGTGGAATTTTCGGCACTGATAAGATCACACTCGTAAGTAGTGTACCATGGATCAAAGCATTTTGTGGGACTCAACTGCAATTGTTGTCCATTCTCTGATATCGTCCCAGCAGAAACAGGATAAATAAACAAATCGTCAGTTGGGGTGCTAAGAAGAAGGAAAGCCTCTTCAATTGGACTGAATTTGGAGCCGTCAAAGCTCTGAAATTCGGTACCACTAACTTTCTCAGGTTCCTCTTCTGTAATAAAGAGATCTTCAATTGGGCTATTCAGAATAACAAAAGCCTCTTCTATGGGACTTAATCTGGAGCCGTCAAAGCTCTGAAATTCTGTAGCGCAAACTTTCTCAGATTCCTCTGGAGTAATAAACAGATCTTCGATTGGAGTATTAAGAATTAGCACAGCCTCTTCAATTGGACTGAGCTTGGATCCGTCAAAGCTATGAAATCCAGCCATTCTACTGAAAATACACACAACAATAAACACTATCCGACCGTCAATACAGATTTTTGTAGAATTGCTGCACAAAATTCAAGAGATTTGCAGTCAAATGCTTCTATGCTGTTTGTTTGGGTCAATAATAATCAAAGCAAAATATTTCTAGTTTGGAAAAAGAAGGCAAGCTCCTAGCAATAATAATCTTCTAGCGGGCATATATCAGGCCTTTTAATCGTCAATGGCGCGAATCATGGTTACTAAATATTGCCGATTTTTGAAAAACGCGTTTTACTGGCAACTCTGCAGATTTTTCTGCTTTTTGCTCTTCGACAAATTAAAAGTTATTTATTTGATTTAGCGGAAGGTATTATCGAAATGTTTCTAAATTTTACAAAATGCCGCCTGTATTCCGCGGAAGTTATGGGCAGTAATCGATTATATATTTACTGGTCTTTACTGGCAACTCTTCAGCATAAATTCTTCAGCGGAAGTTATGATGGAAATGTTTCTAAATTTAACGTCTGCTTCACAAAATGCAGGAATTGACCAAATTAATTCATCCATTGCTTAAAATTCTTGAGCCAAACTTATTGCGGAGATGTTATTATGGAAATGTTTGTAAAGGAAAATTACAAACAAACTAAAAATTATGGGAGTTCTAAAGCGTGATCAGGGCTGCCAATATTTTGCTGTTTCTATTTATTAGTACTCTTCCTCCTTTGCCTGGGATAAAAAGGATTTCATCTATTTAAAATAACTCAAAAAAATATTTCTAATTATTATTTATATTAAATTTATTATACAAATTAATTAGATGTTCCAAAATTATGTTAATTTGTAAATTAATTAAATTTTTTTATTGATATTTATTAATTCAATTGATTTTTTATAGTGTTGTTAGTTTGTTGTGAAATAAGCATATTAACAAAAACTCTTTATTTTTATTTTAAATTGGATGTCCATTTACAAATATATAATTAATATTTCATAATACTTCTAAAATAACTAGCACATAAACAAATTATGTTCTAAACGTAGATATAATAAATTTATTTGTACTTAGTAAAGAACAAAATTTTAAATGGGAAAGTCTAGAAGGTGTATAAGGTTGACTTGTGATACAACATGTAGAATTCAAATTTTAGTCTTGGTGCCATTTTGGGTCTAGGTTTAATAATTTGATCTTTTAGGTGGGTGCATATAAAATTAGGAAATCATTTCAATTGTAATCATCCATGTTATATTATTGTATATTCTAAGTACTGTATGTTCAAATAAATCTTCTATTGATGAAAACCCATAGCATACTCGGATCAATGGATGAAAATCCATAGAATTTTAGAAATAGAGGATGAATGCTTTGATTCTTAAGGGAATTCTCATTTATGGAGTACATTCAAGCATCAAAGATTTATAGGAATGTTTAGTGAGTGAGTTTTAGCATTATTGGTTAATGTTGTGTGTTGATATGTAATGATTGTCATAAAAATCCCTTGTTGTAGAGATAATATCATAATCAATAAAATTTACTATTGGAGTTCATATAATTTGTTCAAGTTTATTTGTGTTTTTTGAGTATAAGTAATTACGAGTGTTTTGATATAGTTTAGTGAATATTTTGTTTATGTTATTTGGTCAATATTGTGGTTTATTTTATAAACTATTGTTTTCATTTAAAACTGTTGAATGGGACATTATAGTGGTATTAGATAAAATATATTTCTAGCCTAGATAGGGTAGATTTATGTGGTGATGTAGGTTCATGCAAGAAAGTTATAGGGAAATCTAGTACCTATGAAGAGAAAAGAGAAAAGAGAAAGCTATGGGTGATAGATATGAGGAAGCCCACTTTCAAGGGGTCATAAGCATGGAGAATAGAGAGTTGCTTAGACAATCCACCTTGAGGGAGTGTATGGAAAAAAATGGTAAGGACTCTAAGGGAGATAATCAATAATGGAGTGCTAGGAAATATACTCTAAATGGTGTAGAAGATAGTAATTTACTCATCCTAATTTGATAAAAGATTATGCTATCAAATTTGATATTCTTCATTTGGATGGAACAATGCATGAGTGGTGGAATCATGTGTTAATCATAAAAGGAAACCAATGTTTGATAGGAAGGACCTTGAGATGCATTTCAAAAATTTGACATGGTTGAGATAGCATGGCTCCATGGAGGATTATATATTTGAGTTTTATTAAATTTCAATCATGGTACTCAATGTCACAGAGAATAGACTTATATTCCTATTCATAGAGAGACTATTGGAGTCACTATGAGGCTTGGTTGCGGATTTTGAGCCTACCTCTATGTAGGATGTGATTTTAGGGAATTGAGTTTGGTGAACACCACAACAAAGAATATATCCAATGATAGGAATGAACCATTACCTGGACATTATGGAAGACCTTTCCACAAGGATATTTTGTAGCCTCAAATGAACCCTCTTAAACCAAGAAAAATAGATGAGGCAAAGAATGAAATTAGGAATCTAAGAATTTATGTTTCTCTTGTAGAGATCCATAGACTTTTTGAAATAGATGCATGGGTAAAGAAAAATAAATTACGTTGAAGTGGTATTAGATAAATACTCAAATTCAGGAGATGTACTTAATGTAATTAAATATTTTGTCAAACATATTAATAAAGGGATAGAACATGAAGTCACAAAGGAGAGTACAATTTCCACTCTCCTAGGAGCCCCAAAATATCTTCCCTTCAAGGTTGGTGAAGCATTTGCATGAAAAAAAATGATTGTTCTCATCGATGGTGGGGCTACCCATAACTTTATCAATAAAGGATCGGTAATGAAGAGACGATTGAAGGTGGAATAATTCAAATATTTTTCATGTAGTAGTTGATGGATTCACCATCCCATGCACCTCAAAAATCAAAAAGCTCAATATAACTCTTGGGGACCATAAGGAATGTGATGAATTTTATGTGGATGGTTTAGGGGATATTGATATGGTTTTGGATGTAGAATGGTCATAATTGCAAGGTGAATATTAGTATAACTACATAAATATGGGAAGAAAATTATCCTTAGAGGAATCTCTAACAAAGCTCCATGAGTAGTGATAGAAAAGAGGATGGAGAGAATACTTCACAAAGGCCAAGTATCATGGGAAAAAATTGTAGAGAAGGGGGATTCGCTAATCAAGATTTTTCTTCATTCAAAGAGCCTCACAGGGTGAACTGCCCTAAACTACCTCAAGGAACAACAACAAGAGTTTCAGAATCCAAAACAGCAAGTCACATAGATTTTTTGGATAAACTGACAAGCTCTCAACCAAAGGACAACAACACAGAATACAGACGATAGCACAGCGTGATGGCATCTCGTACGGACCAGAAAATGAGTTTATCACAAAAAAATGGCTAAATGACTACCTCTACTCTAATTGTTGAGAAATCTTAGAGTGTAGGAAAGTAATAGAATTTAAATAGAGTGAAGTAGAACTGATAAAGATAAGAAGAAGAAAGGAAAGAAGATGCTTACAACAATCCAAGTAATAAAGCCTCCGACTAGTAGATATCTTCAATACCTGCATGCGTAATATCTGGAGAAAGTGTTGGGGCTGTATAGGGGTTTGCCTCAATCAATCCCACATTTTGGTGGTCCCACCTCCATGGAAAACCAAAAAGATAGAGAGAATGTAACTGAAATGGAATAAGCATGTGGTCAAAGCAAAACCCACTCAGGAGTAGAACCCGCACCACCAAGTATGAGTGATAAAAGAAAACCTTGCTCAAGGACAACCCGTATCACAAAGAGGTGATAAAAGCAATCCTCACTCAAGGAGGAGAACCTATATCACAATATTTAGATGCAATAGATAGAGGATGTGAAGAATCCCAAGATTCTCACAAGCATAAGACAATGGAGATAGACATGAGAGCTAGGAGGGCTACAAAGAGTGTGGCTAAGAAAGCTTGAGAGTGCTACAAAGGGAGGTTCCAAGAGAGTTTGAAGCTACTGTGACAAAAAAGGTAGTTGTGAAATCAAGAGAAAGAGGGGAGAAGAAGAAGCTAGAGGCTGGAATGAAGCTAGAGAAGTGGTAGAGAGAAGTTAGAAGAAATTAGAAGAATGGAGCTAGAAGAAGTTCCAAAGACAAATGAGTTGAAAGAATAGCATTTAATGAGGGAAAAGAAGCTTCTCCAACCATTACAAGGTGTCCCAGGCTGTTACCATCGAAAAAAGGTGAGGGCAAGAGGAAAGCATGCTTGGAGACAATTTTTTGGGCATTGAAACATTGTCGGATGCTAGCGCGGCACACAAACGTCTGCGTAGAGCACTAGTGTCTAGACACGTCACACTACAAAATGACAAAAATGGAAGAAGCACAAAGTTGGTGCAAAGCTGACACACTAGGGTAGTAGCTAAGAAGGGGTCTTTCGAGCATCCTGAGAGGGGAAAGAGGCTAATGCAGGGGCTAAATTGAGCCTAAAAAAATTCTAAGGGAGTGAATACTAAAGCAGGTACAAGAATGTATGTGAAATTGTGGGGGTATAATTTTATGACTATATATTTTTCCCCCACTTTAGCAGGCATATGGATCTATGCTAATATGCATGCTAAAGGAAATCTACTAAACATAAATAACATCATATTCCAAAAGGATATTGTAGAGGAAGCAGATAACTCTTCGAGCCACATAAGCATGCCCCCAAGTTGAAGACCTACAAAATAGATGCATTAGATAAGAAAAACCTACAATAGACAGCAATTTTAGTGCACAAAAAGGTAAAGGATTTGAGTTAGCAAAGTGAAAGATACCTTGATGTAGAAGGTTGTTTCAATACTATGTGTCATCCCCAAATTAAGAAATCATGCATAGAAGAATTCTAATTTATGAAGAGAGGAAGGGAATATACACAGGATGAAGAAGATGCAAATATTCGATCCATTATATACAATAGAGAAGAGAAGAGGGAGATTTCTATAAAATGGGTGGCCTTTACAGGCTTGCAAATTGTAAGGAAGGTGTCGCCCAAGATCTCTCACATGATGGAACGAGAAAAGTGAATTACATGCTTGCATACTCTCAAGGAAGGTATCCTCAAAGATCTCTACATGAAGGCAAACCCATAAAAAGCACCCTATAGACCTCAGACCCATAGGGAGTGACCTCAAGATCTCTCTGCATGGAGGAAGCAGAAGAAGTGCCCTATAGAACCATAGACTGTAGGGAGGTATTCCCCAAGATCTCTCACATGGAGGAAACCCAAGGAAGGGGCTCTGAGAGTCCAAAGTAGTTATAGGTGCACTTGCAAAGCTAAAGTGGCCACGAGGAAAGTAAGCAGATAGTCGCACGTGATCACGCAATGTTGGAAATAATTTGTTATTATCCTATCATGGGAATGCATATGGCATGGATGTATATGGCAGCCCATATTCAACACCCCCAATATTTCATTGTATATGATTATGCAGGGTTTCTTGCATACAAAATTCATGAGGGTTTGATAAGGTTGAAGAAAGGTGCAGATGGAGTAAGGTTTAGCTAGTACTAATTGCTAATGCATATTTTTTTGTTCAAAGGTGCATCTTACTTTGGGAAAAATATGACTTTGGATAGGAAGGAGGGTACCTTGGATTTTCTTGTTCAGTGTTGGATTACTATCTTGGACAAGGATGATAGGACATATGACTATGTGACATTCCAAAACTTGTTTGCTTCAAAATTAGAGAGAGCCCTGGTTGTGAATATACCTAGAATTCCCATAGCCCTGCATGACTTCATGAGACCCAAGGAAAGAAGGTTTGAGCTGGGAGTTGATCACAATTGGGGAGATGTTATCCCATATCTCGATTACATTTTTTTAAGAGTATACGGTTCCACTGTTGCACCTCACCTACTACCAAAATATGTGCTAGAGAGAATTAGTTTCCTTGAGGTAATATGGAAATTGGGAAGTGTGGAAAATGAACATCTATTGAATCGAGGAAAAGGACCATTTTTTCCTTCATACACATGATTCTCTAATTTTGTGATGACAAAGTGAGGTTGGAATAAGATACTTGATATACTCAAAGCCTTTCGCATGCAACGAGTAGTGGAGAGGATCGGGTATGATTCTGAAGGTTTCATGGCTTGGTTGAAGGAAAGGAACATGAGTTACAAATTTTTGCACATTTTCCAATTCCCAGAGGATATGATAAGAAATGTGTTTGATCTTTTGGAACAAGAAA
This sequence comes from Sequoia sempervirens, assembly GCA_007258455.2. NCBI lineage: Eukaryota > Viridiplantae > Streptophyta > Pinopsida > Cupressales > Cupressaceae > Sequoia > Sequoia sempervirens. The sequence goes on along the minus strand of VDFB02098594.1, from coordinate 8,803 downwards.
AAATAAAATAAAGGTAGATTGCTTTCAATAAGATGTAGAGAAAGATAAAGAAGAAAAAAATTGACTTCAATATTCTTCCAAACATTGAAAATGTAATGCAAAAGGTGGAACATGTATCCTAGAATTTTGAGACAATAGTAGGCCACCTTGAAAGTGAAGGGCTAATTCAAAATAAGGGGAAAACCCCCATTGAAGAAGAATAGTGTTTGGGAGAAGTCCCTATTATGGAAGAGAAATCTACATCTCAGGCCCTCGAAGAACCAAAAATAAATTTCTTTGTAAGGAGAAAGAGTAAGGAAAAGAAAAATTATGCAATTACTACTCCCTCCCAACAATAGGAGAAAATATCTCTTTCTCCTATGCCACAAATACCACCATGATCTCCTCCAAGGCTAAGAGAGCCTAAAATTGTGGATATTGATGCTCCACCACTATATGCATCACCACCAAAAGAACCACCATTAAAGAAGAAAAAGGTTGAAGTATCTAGTTTGGTGGACTATGTTGATGAAGAATCTGATGATGAAATCTGGGTATAAGAGAAATTGCAAGAAGGAATTCCCACCGCACCAACAATGATGGCAACACAATAATTAAGTATGAGGTTGAGTAAAGCTGACCTCACTGGGCTTAATGGTAAAGATGATATTCGGGTGGAAGCATGCACAAGGTTTTTGGATGATGACTCATTTGTAAAGTCCCAAGAGCTTTTATGGAGTTTGCATACATGGCTCAAAGAGATGAATATGTCAACAACTTGGCCAAATAAAGAAGTCTTCATCCAAAATTACTTTACGCTACCCTCCAAGGAAAGGTTTTGAATGAAATGAGAGCTAAGTTCCAAAGGATGACTGCAAAGGAGGGTAGAGAGTTGGTGAGAAATAGTGGTATTTTATTACTTTCAGAGTGGAATTTAGCTTCTTCCATAACCTTTGATACAATAAAGAGATGTGAGAGACCTTTCTACAATTCAGAAGAAGAGGCTACAATTGCATTGCAGGGGTCTACTGTCAGTGAAAAATGATATACATTAGCTATCTGGTCTCTACCCCCAAGTACAAGGAAGCCTGACATTGTTGAGCCTACACCTAACTATAGTGGAGGCCTAATAATAAAGAGATTATCAAAAACATCAGCTCTAGAGGCAACAAATATGTCAGTACATGTTGCACAATTCATAAGGGCCACTGTAGAATCTATATTTTTGGAAAAGGAGAAGCTCGGGATAGACCACAACAATTTGTTAGTTGACTATGGAAAGCTTGAACAATAAAATATGTAGTTACAAAAAAAATTAGCATTATTGGAGGAGAAGTTGTGAAGTTTGCAACTGGGAAAGCATAAGCAGACTGGTGTTGACTCCCCTACCACTTCACAAGAAGCTGCACCCCCCGAATTTACCCCTAAAGTAAGTTCCTCTTGGGAAATTGTGTCATACAACATGGGAAGTGCACCTATTTCAATAATAGAGCCTAGTATATCAGAAATGCCATAGGATGAGGAAGATATCGGCAGGAATATCAAGCATGTTTTTAGTTTTGTCTTAGGTTCTGAGTCTGTTGTTACGTATGTAATTTTGATAACAAAGTTAGCAAATACAATCTAAGAGATGCCAACTTCATGGCCATTTTCTCTCCTCTGCACTTGTTCTATGAGTTATGAATGATATAATCAAGGATTGTTTTGTTCGTCTCCATTTGATTTATAATGGATGTTTAGTTTCATTCTTGCTTGTTAATTCAAGAGATTAATGAAAATGCTTGGGTGAAATTGTTAACTCATATGAATTATGTTCTAGGATATCTTTAAGAATTTGTGGTCGAGAATGTTACATGGAAAAGTTGTAATGCAGTGTTTTCTAAAGCTTATATGTTGATATGTGTAAGAATTGTTATTAGGTTGCATAGGTTAAGATTGAATTCGTGTTTATGATAAGGCATTGGTTCAAGCAAACTTTTCATAATTCAGTTTTCTAGGTCGATTCATTAGCAAATCACTTTTTATTAACAAACTTTTGAATGAGTACCACTATAGTTATTTTGTGATGAGTTTCATTATTCTCATGCTCCAAGTGTAGGGTATTGCTAAAAGAACTGCCAACCTTTTTAATACACTATGTTGTTGAGTGGTTATATGAGAATTATCTGTTGTTTACAATGTATTTAAATAGTAGTCATATAAATTCTTGAGTGTACATTGTGGGATCACCCTCTTGGGTTTCACAGAGCCCAAAGTGCAAGAGTAGAATTTTTTCATCTCTTACTCATTTGTTGGCCAATCCCTTTAGACTGCTAATTATTGGAAATGACAGAGTCCATAGGTAATTCTAAAGATCATCTTGGTTCTTAAAAAAAACCAAGCTAGCAATCATGTGGTGGTTGTTATATAGTGATGGATTACAATAGTGAACTAGATGGGTATACTCAATTGGAAGAAGTCTGTGATATGGGAAGGTTGGATCAAGTATTAAAAGAGGAACATCTTCTTGATGATAGTGGATATAAATACAAGGATGGATAGATTAGAAGCTATGTGACATGGACAGTTTGCAAGGGATGAGTTTGCAGCAAACACATTCCATGAGTAAGGCATGGAGAAAGAAGAAAAAATAATGAACAAGAGGACACAAGTGTAGTAGTAGTGATGGTAGAAGAGAATGAAGATGGATTTGTGGAAATTGAAGTTGTAGTAATGGAGTTTGAGGGCACCTTTTGCATAGTTTAAAGATTGTTGAAATGTCCTCTATGTAGAGATTTATCATTATATTCATCAAGAGAACTATATTCATAAGATTTGTTAAATGGAGTTTGGAAACAAGGATCAATATTTGTTTAGATGAACTCTTTTTCATATGAGATCAAGGGGCGATTATTTTTACCACTTTAAAGAATTTTACAGTTCAATCCAAATCTTCATGACTTACCAGGATAAGAGATGCTTGGATCTTTTATTTTAAAGGATAAACAATGATCATTGTCAATTTCTAACCAAAGATTTTTCTTTGAAAATTCTTTACATTTGAAGGATTGCTTTATCCATCTGCATTATTTTTTCTCCAATATTGAGCAGGAAGTATCATGATTTATTTTGATATTCTTAATTTTTTATTATACTTTTTCAATTCTATAGATAAATTTTGACCTTTCATGAACATAAATATTCTTATCTTTACTTATATTCTATTATTATTTTTTATCCTCATTTTTTATTACTTAAGTTAGTACTTTACATACATAGAACTTTTAACATGTAATTTAGATACTTTAATACACTTAGTAACACAAAACATAACCCATCACCCAAATATACCACTTTACTATGAAACATGTGAATTGAAAGACATTTAAATAAAATATGAGTCTAGGTAAACCACTTATTTTATTAGATAATTATTTTTTAATAATTTTAAATAAACCTCCCCTCGCATCCTCTACCACCATGCATTTAAGCCACATAAGCACTAAAAATAATACACTTACAAGAAAAAATAAACATGAATATCAAAATGAGTACTGCAATCAAACAAGCATTGTAAAGAATGTAGACATTGTGGTAAGAGTAAGCTTTAAAATAACTTTTCCATCTTCTTTCAATATCTAAAACATCTCACTCTTTCTTCCAATTGTTGGAGACACTAGAAAATCTATAAAATCATTTGAGGAAATAATGAACTTTTCCATATTTTGTAATGAGAAAATTTTCAAATTACAAGTATTCTAACATGCCACTAGCATATTTTGTATTGCGAGGTTTTGTAGCAACATGTCTATCCTCTTTAGGGAACTTTAAAATATTGAAGCAGGGGATATCAAGTCTTTAGAATATTTTCAGATGATACAAATTAGTTTGTAATAAATTATAAAGAACAACAGTTCTTGTCAAAACCATTAATCTAATTGAAAACCATCTTTTAGAAACATAATATGGATGAGAGAAAAAACAACATTTGAATCAAGACTGATTAGATATAAAATATTTTTTAAAGGATTAAAGGTCACCTCCAATAACCATTTGAACTCTTGAATTTCTTCTTTGATTTTTAATAGTTCTCTTTGCAGCTAAAATTATAAATAAGCTCAAGTTAGAATATCTTAAAGAAAATCAAGTCTAGAAGAGATGTATACCTCAAAAAATATCTTTATTAGCTTGAAAATAAGTCATTTATATGTTTTCAATAATTTTAAAGGTAAGCACATCCATGTCATCCTTGGAAGTTGAAATTGAAAATACGATGGGGAGAATGCTAAATGTAGAAATCAAAATTTGTAAAAATGCTAGTTTATTTTGGTACCCAACTTGGTGGGGTCAAAACTCCTAGCTCATTAGGAAAAGATGGGATTCTTGGAATCGATGGAAATATCTTCAAGAGAACTAGTTTGAGTTGCTTGGAAGGTCACCTTTCACAAAAAAATTAAGCAATTAGTGAAATATTCAATTCTACTTTGAATGCATTCGAAAAAGTAAATTAGGGAAACATAGAAAATACCAAAAAGATAGAACTTTAATATTTTCTATCTTCAAGGCAATAAATTTTATTAAATAATTATAGTTCATTAACTAAAATTTGGGGGTAGTGAATTTTACATCATCTTGTCCTAGATAGTGAATATTAGGATATTACATGTACTAAAATGATTATACCTGATATATCACTATATACTATATCTTGATGTCCATCAAATTGCACTGCATAGCTCTTATAGTGACATGCCTTATCTTTACACTATTTTTAATATTAATATTTAGTATGTTGTTACTAGGTTAATTTTTATATCATAGCCTTGATTGTGAAGTAGAAAAGCTACTACAGATCATTAAATATTAAGAATGTTGATATCGTTGAGCTATAAGGTCATGATATTTTCTTGTAATCGATTAAGATAAGAATGCTTCCTTCTAGTTGAATATGAACTATAGTTTACATCATGTGTTTATCTTAAAGATGATAGATCTAAAGACTAATAAAATCTCTTCCCCATACTTACTTATAATAGCTATAGGAAAATGGTATATGATATTAATATTTGTTTAATAAGTCTATGTGTAAGATTAGTAGATAAGTTCTAAACATGAGCTCCCTATATTTGATGAATTTATGTCAAATAACATGCTATGATATTGTTAGTATCTTAGCATACCGGCATTTATAATCACAATAATTATTTGTATTTATGTTGATTCTAGATTAGGAGAGTCTAGGTTAGTACGAAAGATAATCAAGTAAATATTAAGATATATCTAGATATTCTCCTACCAAATCAAGATTGTACTTTAAAATGGAACCTCACATTTTATAAATTTTAGGAGTTGATGGGGTAAAAAAAAAAAATTCCATTTTGCATAAGGATAGTAGAACTACCAATTTCAATCATATGGGTTAGGAGCACAAAATTTATCTTTGTTTGGTTTTGTAAGGAATGAAGTTTGTATGAATGTATCTTAACTTGAATACAACTTAAGTTTAATTTAATCAGATTGGGATCAAAATTGACATAATATTGGTTTCTACCATCAATTTGCATCTAACCTGAAAGCTATGATGCAAGGAAAATTATGTATGGTGTTGATTGACTCTAAAAATATTTTTTTATTAAAACCTATCTAACTAGTAGGATGTAACCATGGGTTATATTGAATATTAAGATGTACCATGTGATAAATAAATTATAATGTAAAAAGTATTACTATTCTTATTGAAGGTATATCTTCATATGATGATTTATAATTCACTGTATTGAGGAGTGAAGAGGGAAGGAGTAGTCAAGAGCATCTCTATGAATTTAGTTATTGAGAGTAATATGAGTAACATAGAAAGGTGGATATAAGGGGAACATTATGTTAGGTAATTAGCAAGGAATGCAACACCTAGTCCTAACATATGCAACTAGCTCAACGTGGAATATAATTTGAATTGTGTGTAACACTTTTGATCTACTAAGCCTTGTAGGCATTGACATGGATATGCTCCATACATATATTTTTTTATAGATGCATGAGATATTTATAAAAGGGAGAGAAGTATGGATATTAGAGATGAGATCAAAATAGCCTACCTATAATCAAAATGGTTAGAGGCTCAATAACTTCTTTCATTGAAGCTTCAACAATAATTTATAATGCATTTCCTCACTTTGAGGATTGAATTATCAAACCTCCATTGGAGAAAAGCTTTAATTTCCTATAGTTTGAGGGTACCTTTTGAATAGTTTAAAGGTTTTTGACATGCCCTCTATGTGGATATTGATCATTATATTCCTCAAGAGAATTGCTTTCATAAAATTTGTCAAATGGAGTTTGAAAATAAGGATCAATATTTTTTTAGATTCTCTTTTTGATACTCATGAGATCAAGGAGTGATTCTTTTTGCCTCTTTAAATAATTTTACAATTCTCTCCAAATCTTCATGGCTTATGAAGATAAAAGATGCTTGACTCTTTTATTTTAAAGGATAAGCAATGATCATTGTCCATTTATAATCAAAGATTTTTCTTTGACAATTCTTTACATTTGAAGGATTGTTTTATCCATCAACATTATGTTTTCTTCAATATTGAGTAGGAAATGTCATGATTTATTTTGATATTGTTTACTTTTCATTATACTTTTTCCATTCTATAAACAAATTTTGACCTTTCATGAACATAAATATTCTTATCTTTTCTTATATTCTATTATTTATTTTCAATCTTCATTTTTCATTACTTAAGTCTATAATTTAGATACATAATTTTAACATATAATTTTGATACTTTAATACACTTAGTAACACAAAAGACAACTCATCATTCAAATATACCACTTTATAATGAAATGTGTGAATGGAAAGGAAATTACATAAAACTTAAGTCCAAGTAAACCTCTTATTTTTATTAAATAATTATGTTTTACTACTGTTAAATAAACCTCCCCTCGCATCCTCTACCACCATGCATGTAAGCCACATAAGTGCTACAAATGATACAATTACAAGAAAAAATAAACATAAATATCAAAACAAGTACTGCAAAGCATTGTAAAGAATGCAGACATTGTGATAAGAGTGAGCTTTAAAATAACTTTTCCATCTTCTGTCAATATCTAAAACATTTCACTCTTCTTGCATTTCAGACTATTACATTTTTAGCTGTTGGAGACACTAGACAATCTCCAAACATTTTTAGCTGTTGCAGACACTAGACAATCTCCAAAATCATTTGAGGAAATCATGAACTTTTCAATCTTTTGTAATGAGCAAATTTGCAGATTACAAGTATTCTAACATGCCACTACCACATTCTGTATTGCAAGCTTTGGTAGCAACATGTCTGTCCTCTTTAGGGAGCTCTGAAATATCAAAGCAGAAGACATCAAGTCTTTAGAATATTTTCAGATGATACAAGTAATAGTTTGTAATAAATTATAAAGAACAACAAAATGTAATAACATAGTTCCTGTCAAAACCATTAATCTAATAAAAAAAACATCTTTTAGAAACATAATATGGATGAGAGAGAAAACAACACTTGAATCAAGGCTGATTAGATATAAATTCATTTTTAAAGGATTGAAGCTCACCTCCAATAGCCATCCCAACTCCCTAATTTGTGCTTTGATTTCCAATAGTTCTCTTTGTAGCTAAAATTACAAAGAAGCTCAGGTTAGAACATCTTAAAGAAAAGAGGAAGACTGAAAAAAATCAGAGCTTGGATTGACACATAAAACAAACACTTTTAGTTTTTTGTAAACCAGATATAAAACAATTTCTTTAGTTGGAAGCTTACCTTTAATGTCTTATCCAGCCCCTTGTCTTTAGAGGCTTCTCCTCCTTTATCAGGAACGCAAACATGATCATTTGCGGCTGGGTCATTAAGAATAAGGAAAGCCTCTTCGATCGGACTGAACTTGGACCCATCAAAGCTATGAACTTCTCCAGGAGTAACTGGTTGTGGTCTCTGGAGTGTGGAATTTTCGGCACTGATAAGATCACACTCGTAAGTAGTGTACCATGGATCAAAGCATTTTGTGGGACTCAACTGCAATTGTTGTCCATTCTCTGATATCGTCCCAGCAGAAACAGGATAAATAAACAAATCGTCAGTTGGGGTGCTAAGAAGAAGGAAAGCCTCTTCAATTGGACTGAATTTGGAGCCGTCAAAGCTCTGAAATTCGGTACCACTAACTTTCTCAGGTTCCTCTTCTGTAATAAAGAGATCTTCAATTGGGCTATTCAGAATAACAAAAGCCTCTTCTATGGGACTTAATCTGGAGCCGTCAAAGCTCTGAAATTCTGTAGCGCAAACTTTCTCAGATTCCTCTCTTACAGAAAAAGGAGTAATAAACAGATCTTCGATTGGAGTATTAAGAATTAGCACACAACAATAAGGGTACGGTCCCATGGAGGGGGGCTTCCTTGAAAATCTTAGCGTATGCTGCTTAGTTTTTTTAGGAATATTTTAAAGTTCTTGGTCCCATGGATTTAATTTTACAATTCTGCTTAAAATTTCAAGCTCCAAAATTTCAGGAATGAACTGTAGTGCTTTGATAAAAAATAATAAATAAATCAAAATTCTCTCATTTTTATTTTCTAATAAGAATTTAAAAAAATTAAAAATTAAAAGAATTTAAAATTTTAGATGAGAGACAAGTGGCATAAAAAACTCCTAAGCTGTAGGGGCAATTTCTATCCCCACCCCAATTTCACCAGCTGAAAGATTCATTTCTAAAAGGTAGGGGCTCCTATTTTTCTGGAAAAGATTCCAATTAATCCTGTAGCAAAAAAAAAAATTCCCATGGGACCTCCTGCTCCATGAAAATAGAAGCCCAA
>VDFB02098593.1:0-40322 GCA_007258455.2 Sequoia sempervirens | reverse complement strand
GGATGTCAAATTTTTCATGTTGACCCAGCTTCACAACCCTTTCATTAAACTTCAGCACTAAGTCTCTACACTTTAGACCTTGATAGGATGCTTTTTTGTCAAACCATTATTTAACCACCTATTGGTGGTTAGTCATGGCTATTAGGGATTTTACCCTTCTCTCTTGCACTTCTAGTAATTTATCTAGCTGCACTTCCATTGCACCATTTTGTTCCACCTCGAGAGATTTTAGTAATTGTAGTGATGGAATCTCAAAGAAGTTAGGAAATAGCGCTTCTTTTCCATATACTAGCTCATATAGTGAAGTCTTGAGGACTTGCTTAGGTGTTATGCAGTCTACCCAAAGTACTACTTGGAGGATTTTATGCCATTCCCTTTTGTGCATTGAACCAATCTTTTTGAGGAGTCAGACTAGATTCTTATTTGTTGATTTGGCTAAGTTGTTCCCCTATGGGTTGTAATTTGATTAAGTTTTTAAGAAAATGCCATGCGTAAGTGTGAATTGACTTACCTTAGAGCCTAGGAAATATTTGGCATTGTCGGAGATGATGGATTTAGGTGGGTCAAATCTTGTCACTAGTTCTTCTAGGAAGTCCACTATCTTTGCCTCTATTGGATTCCTCAATGGTATGGCTTTGGTCCACCTAGTGAAGTAGTCTATGACCATCAGAATCCACTTGTGTCCTACACTAGACATCGAGTTGATCATTTCAATGAATTCAAGGTCCCATTGTGCAAATGGCTCGTCAACCACTATCGGATTGAGAGGCATTGAAAAATTCTTTCATCTTCTTGTGAAGAACTGACATTCTTTGCAAGCTTTAACCAAGGAATAGGAGATTGAATAGTGCTGGCCAAAATTATCCTACACACATGATTTTGATGGTGATGGTCTTGGTGGAGAAGTATCCACTAGTGGAACTATTTTGGAAGGTGTTGGGGATCTTCTTTGCTTTTTCTATGGTAACACACCATAATAGAACACCATTAAAATTTATTTTGAACAGGATCCCTTTAACATGAGTGCATATCCGCTATTCTATAGGTGGTAGAATCTATGAGCTTCTAAGAAGGAAGGCCTGGCAGATATTTTCTTGTATACATGCACCTTACTGTTTCTGCCAGCCAACAACCTTTGGAAACCAATTCATCCATTAGGACTAGCTCTAGCTGCTCTTTTTCGGTGGCCATTTCCTCATCATGCGCAAGATATTCACACAGTCCTCTTCCCTAAATGGTCTTTGTAGGTTTGACCTCAATGTCATATTTGAGGATCTTTGTGATCCAATTGTCCCTTTTCTTAGTGGTTTCTTTTTCCATGATGTATTCATGCACACTGGAATTCATGACATAAATGATCACCTTATTGCAAGAGATTAAGTGTTGGAACTTCTTGAGTCCCTTTACTACTACAAACACTTGCCTCTCTACAAAGTTATAGTTTGTCTCATATTCTTTCAAGTTATGGGAGTGAAATTCTTTCAGATGTTCTCCCTTGTCCTCATCATCTTTCTGAGTTAAGATAGTAGCAATTCTTGTCTTGCTACTAAATACATACATTATGAATCTACTTCCTTTGATAAGTTTGGATTAACCAGCATGAGGGCTAAGGAAATAGCATCCTTAATTTTTTCAAAGGTTTCTCTAGCTTCTTTTGTCCACTTGAATATTTGATCCTTCTTTAGCATTAGGGTGATTGGCCTGATTATTCCCGCAAAATTAGAAATAAACTTTCTAAAGAATCCACTTTTCCCAAGAAGGATTGGATGCATTTCTTATTGATTAGAAGGGGAAGCACTTTGATTGCTTTTACCCCCTCAAGATCAATTGAAATCCCTTCTTTGGACACTACATTCCCTAATAACTTGCCTTGTGGTACTCTGAAGACATATTTTTTTGAGTTTAGAGATATCTTGAACTCCTAGAATTTCTTAAAAACCATCTCAAGGTGATCAAAATGATCATTCTAAACACTATGAGGTCATCTAAATAGATCAAAATGATCTTGTTGATCAGTTCACTAAAAATGATATCCATGGCTTGTTGGAAGGTGGCTACTGCATTTGAGAGGCCGAAAGGAATCTTAACATATGCAAACATTCCCCACTTTGTAGTGAATGTTGTTTTATGTTGATCCTCTTCTTTGACCTGGGTCTAATTGTAACCAAAGAAACCATCTAACAGGGAAAACATCTCTGATCCTGTCACTATCTACATGATTGAATCCATTGAAGGTAGCAAGTAATGATTCTTCATGGATGCTCTATTCAGGTCTCGAAAGTCCACACATAGATGAATATCTCCATTCTTCTTTTGAACTGGGACTAGATTGGATACCCACATACTGTGTTTAATTGAGAAGACAATCCATGACTGGATTAGCTTTGTTAATTCTTGCACCATTAGCACTTCAATCTTGGGATTCACTAGCCTCTATTTTTGGCAGACCAGATTTGCACCTTCTGCTAGCTCTATTGTGTGTTGGATGATATTAGGATCATATCCCCTGAGGTCATCTTGTGACTAGGCCACCACTCCATATTTTTCATAGAAGTCAATGAGCCTTTCTTTATCATGATGTGGGACATCCTTCTTGACTTTAAGCTTTCTCCCATCTCTGACCTGAAGATTGACATAGTCCCTTTTGTCCACTACAAACTTCCTCTTGTAATTCCTTGCATTGTCACAACTGAAAATATTTTTGAGAGTGACCAATCCCTTTAGAAGCTTGTTGGATCTTAGCTAAATGATTTTCCCTTCATAAGCTTCACCGATCTTTGGTTGGAGCTGGTCAAAAAATTCTCCCAACTACTAGATGAATGAGCCAATGTTTTCATCACTTCTGAACACTTTCCAGATTTGGTCATTGTTTAGAATGGCTAGTCAGACCATTACTCATACATAGTGTTTGTTGTGAATGAGGTTAGAGGCAAGTTCAAACTGGGATCCGATCACTACCATGTGATCCACCTCTGTATTTTGTTCTCGGGGCACCATTTGAATGTTGAAGGCTTTAAAGCCCTCAATCAGATCCCAAACTCAGTGTCTATAGGATCGCATGAAGACATTATTGGGTACAAAAATCCCTCAAACTTGATTTACTACTAGTTCAGAATCTCCAAACACCATTAGATGCTTGATGCCCATCTATTTTGCAAAGTTGAGACCTTGCACTAATCCTTTGTATTCAGCTTCATTGTTTGAGCAAGCGAACTAGAAGTGGAAAGACCTCAATATCTTTTCATTTTGTGGGGATGTTAAGCATATCCTAGCTCCTATGCCAACCTTGCATCTTGCTCCATCAAAGTGCAATTTTTATAGCTCTGAAGCTTGATCACTTTTTAGTTCATTGATGACCTTCGAGAGTACTTGATCTTCATCATAGATGACATAGGTGCCCAACTTGGTAGGATGGTAGTTGCTGAATGGATCAATATATATATGTTCACTCAAGAGATTGTCTTCTTGATCGATCTAATCTCTAGTCACTTTTTCCTCTTCTAGCAACTCAACACAATACATTTCTTGCTTGGTGATAGAGGTTTGAGCGGCCTAAAAGTTAATCATGGCTTCATCAGCCACATGTTTCGAATGTAGAGCTTTGGATTCTATCTTCATTTTCACACCATGCTTGGCCCTTAGGATCAAATGTGACTAGTCCAAAGAAATGTATCCACCTATCTTTGAAGTAAACTCTTGGGATAGGAAGAGACCAAACATAGGGGGGACATCTATGATCACAGTGTCTTGAGGGACAGTGATACTTGGGCAAGTAAACAAAGTTAATGGGAGGTCTTTGATTAGGCCTACAGTCTCATCTTAATTCCCATCAAGTTGCATAATCCATCTTTTTAAAGGTTCATAGGTAAGCCCTAAGGCCTCAGCTATCTGCTTGGGCATGACTATGGTGCTAGCATGAGAGTCAATCATGGAATTATGTAATAATTTCTCCCCTATGATGAGAGTTAAGAAGAAGGTTTGAGGCTTCAGTTTATCTCTTACCTCGGTAGGGGCTTCCATCATGCTATTTGTGATAAATTTGGTAGGAGGTGATTGATACACAACCTTTCCTTTGAGAAACTACTCTGTTGGCATGGTGCTTGCATCCTCCTAGAGATCCTTTTTTAGTAATGTCTTTTTTCTCAAAATAGCTAAGATATCCCACAAAGACACATTAGTGGATGAATTTTTTAATTTTTCCACCACATTAAATGGTGGAGGATTCAGAGGTTTCTACTCCTTATCTCTTGTTATAGTAATTTCCCTTATGGCAGACATTGTGTGACCACTGCAGAGGTACTAGGCATCTGGTCAGAAGAAACTTTGGGCTGCAAACTGACTGGTTGTAGGGTGACTAGTTCACCCATGAATCTCCTCTTCAAGCAGGTGTTGTAATCAGACTACACTTGCAGTTTTTGTGATCTAGATACATCATTTTCAAACACTGTATCTTCTTCTTCCATCCATGAGAAGAGTGCATGATTAGGAACAATTTCTTCTTCTTTCTCTAGTGACATCCCTTGTATTTGTGTGGTGAGCACCGCATTGTCCATCTATGAAGAGGTACACACATAGCTTCTAGGCTCTGACGTTGCACCTTGAATGCATTGTTCTACCACCTTTTGTTGTAGATTGTCGCACGAACAATTATAAGGCATATATGAGTCACCACAAGGGAAGCACCAGGGATTGGTGTCATCAATCAAATTGCTTTTCCCTGTAGTCAATTCTTAGCTCGAGTTTAGGCTAGCACTCTATAGTGGAGAAGGAATTGGTACTATTTTATTTTTTGTTTGCACTTATAGATTCATGCAGGGGCTTCCTTGGAATTGGGTCTGCTGATAAGAAGGCCTTCCACCTTGATAATTCTGATAGGTTGGCTTCAGAGATGTTTCCTGATTTAATTTGATGACAGTTATTTCATTGACAATAGTCCACAAAATTTCTTTGAGATCGATTATCTCTTCCTTCAGAGATTTGGATGTAGAAGGAACATTCTGGGGTGCATTTTAATATGTGTACATAGATTGAGGAGGAACCGACATGCTAGTAGATGGAATCTCTTGAGTAGGAACTGATATTATGGGAAATATAGGCATGATGGGCTAGGGTAGCAACTTCTCAACATCTATCAAATTGTTCTCCACCTTGACAGTGGTGCTATAAGTGTTTGGTAGAGTGGTCTTTCCCAAGGATTGGATTATCATTGAAATGTTAGGGTTGATAGATTTAAAGTAGAACATGAATGCTAGCTTAGGTGGCAGACATATATCAAATTGGATTCTCTATCAATTTGTATGAAACCAGGCATTGAAGTTAGTCATGGCTTCATGCAAAGATTTCTTTATGGCCAAAAGTTGATAGTATAGCGAGGATTGGTCTCCATCATTCAAAAATATTTGATAGAAAGGATCTCTGAGCTCATCCCATGTATTGATATAATTTTCTTACAATGTGTGGTACCAATCTAGTGCCCCAGCTCTAAAAGAGGTGGTGAGCAACCTTAGTGCTATATTTTGGTCTGTTACTCCATGTACCAAACATACATCCTTCACATCTTGTAGATGTTCAGATGACATCCTTGAGCCATCTCTAGTGAATTTAGGTATGGCCTTTAGAGCAGAGGCCGAAATAGTAGCCCAAATGGGAGGTGCTATAGGTGGAGCGAGAGAACTTCTGACATCCCATGGCACACAATTTTTGCTAACAGCAGGTAACATGGCTAGCAGAAAGGGTAGAGGAAGCAGAACATTCACTAATCTGGTCATGACTTTTACTGTCCCTAATGGTGGTACTAATAGACCAAGATTATTCACTATTTGGGATCTAGTTACATGTCAATGGCTCATACACCCTCCTAAAATTTAAGTTCATTTAAGCTTAGTCCCACTGGGCGTGCTAGGAAAAAGAAAAACTATTGATACCAAAATTTGATAAGGTAATAGCCCTTTGTGGGAAACTCAGTTTATGGGGGACTTATTGTACAAAATTGAGTGACCTCTGTATTTTTAAAGAAGTCAACTTCTTCTGTAATTGGGTTTTTGGAATGGGAAAAGGAAGTAGATATAAAAATAAAGGATCTAATTAAGGTGATGTACTAGAATTTAGATAAAAGGCATGATAAATAATATCTTTTTGATATGATCTAAGGGCCCATTTAGCAATATTTTATGTCCTAAGAATGACAAAAAATAGAGATTGAAGTATGAATAGTACATTCAGTGACATAAAATAATTTTCACACCCATTTACTAAAAGGAGGAGTCAAAAGACATAATCTAAACTAGCAAACTTGCATTAAAATTTTAGAAGTTCTGTAGATGAACCATTCAAACAATAATGACACAGTATAAAGTTTATTAGATAGCATAAGAAAATAGAGAGGCCAAACAATGGTACAGTCTATGAGTTCTTGGAATAATCTAAACAATAAAAAGGCTTGATCTCTCTCTAAAATCTTGTAATTCTTAAAACCATGGAACTTGAAACATGTAACATGTAATCTTCTAACTTTCAAACTTGAAACTCCTCAGAAGCAAAGAGCAACATTTATAGTGAGCATTTCTACTGCTTGGTGAGTAGTAATTAAAAAGATTCATACCACAAGCAATGATGAAGTAATAAGGTTCCTCTTGGTTGTTACAACAGAAAAATATTTAGGCCATAGAATTTGGTCACCCCCCATCTAGGTGCATCCCCTGCAAATGATGGTAGTGGTCTTGGAAAAGTCTAAAGCAGAAAAGTGTCACCTCCATGAATAGGCAGTTATAACATGTGGCAGTTTATCACAACTCATAGTTCACTCCATCCATTGTATTGAGGAAGCATCCAGAATGAGACAGATGGGAGCATGGAACAACTCATAGCTCGTCCCTCCATTCCTTTGGTGAAAGCTTGTGCTAGAATGACACATGGCATCAATTTTTGTTATAGATGCCACTTGTGGGGCCTTCCAAATCTTCAAACGAATTAGAGCTATGTGGCACGTGCACAGGGCCCAACGAAGAAGTGAAGGGGAGAAGTTAGAAATAGCCCATGGTGAAGACATGTGGGAGCATAGTGGGATCTGGTAGAAGAGCAAAGGGGAGAATTCCTGTAGAGAGTGTTGAGTGGACACATGGCTAAGGTCAACAATTATCTATCAAAAGGGTTTGATGATGTTCATTCGAGGCATGGACCAGTACTTAGCAAAAATAAAACCTGAAGGGAGCTTGGTGAATTTTACACTCACATGGCCTATGGTTCAAGCTCAAGCCTTGCCACCTTTTCATCCATGGTGATGATTGTGTGAGATCAATCTAGCTGTATTTCCTCTCCCATGTCTTTACAAAAGCTATAGCTCAAAAGCATACTATAGTTGGCTGATATATCTACTACAAGAATAGTCAATTTAAGCCTTTTGTTCGGATATTTGGTTAGAGCTATTTGTAAATTTTTTATTTTACCTACTAATGGTACTATCTTTGAATCCATTGAGTAACATTTCTCATGGGGGGTATATGCAAAATCATCATGGAAAAAGTAGGCCCTTAAGTGGCAAAAAATTCAGAAAAATAGAGTAGGCAACTTGACATTAAACTTTGAATAAGTTATCTATATTATTTCAAAAATATATGTAAGAATATAATCTATAGCAAATTGAATGTAGTTTCTAAACTACTAGGTTTATTTTTATTTTTAAAATCTATTTGGTGAAAATTCAAAATTTTAATGTAGTGGTACTTAAATTTCAGGGAAAAAATAAGGTGTGTGTCTGACCACCATAACCACAATAAAATGATAATAAGATTTTATAAGATTTTAAATATAAGTAGAGGACTAATGTCCAAATGTGATGCATATTTTTTTGTAAGTTTTTTCCAAGAAAATAATTAATTATGAATTTTTTATTACAACTTTTAAAAATATGAAAACTCATATGTCTGACCACCTTAACTTGGTCAAAACTTCATGAAATTTAATTTTTCTTTTTTAATCCTATAGTATGAAAATCATAGAATGTGAAACATGTTTTAGATTCAAAAAATGTAATACCGTTTGAAAGCTATTGGTGTTTTTCAATTAGCCTATCGATAAGGACTTTAGTCACGATTCAAATAGAAAATGAATAACAATTGTTTATTAAATTCAAAGTAAAGCATAATTTATATTGGTGGAAAGCTGAGAATCTCCTTTAAAAACCCTTTTCATTTCATCAATTTTGGGTAAAAAAAAAGTCATTAGCCACATACCCATAATATCACCACTTTTTGGCCTATCATGATATTGCACATACCCTAGGATTTGTTGGGGGAAAGACCTAAAGCCTTAGAAACCTAAGTACACAATGTTATTTCATGCTCCAAAGTCTATAATACAATTACTTAGCTTGTATTATGAAAGAAATAGAGAAACATAAAATGGGTTTGGTTTATCAAATGGCTTTTGAGACACCAATTTTTTATATTTAAAGGAGGAATGAGTAAATGATTCTCCTATATTGTCAATATTGTAAGATGATTGAGCATGTAGATGGGATGGAGTGGAAGAATCATGTTTGAAATATTTCACAAGCCTATCTTATCCAAAAAGATTCATCCTTAAATATTTGGCTTATGAAATCTAGAATTTGGTGTTCTTACAATATTCAACAATATCAAAAGAATTTGAAATTATATCTTTATTTGACCTTGGGGAAGAAAATTTATTAGGGCTTACCTTTGGATTAACATATTCAAGTTTCTTTACAATAGTGGAGGAATTTTTTCTAAGAATTGTACTTTCAAGAAGTGAATGTGAAGGCTATTTAGAAAAATGTATACATCTCCCCCTTTATTTAAGTCAATTTCATATTCCAAGAAATGTACACTTGCATCTCCAAGATAATCTGGAGTATCTTCCTTAATAATAGGTTATTTATTTTCTTTCATAGCTAACATTTTGATGTACATACTAATTTTAAGACAACAATCTCCATCATGGTCTATGGTTAATTTAATATTACATGCCATAATATTATTATTCTTTTCAATACTAGAGGGACCTTTTCTCACTAACCTAAAAAGAAAACAAGTTTAACCTAGAGGCTTGTTATTATTGTTTTGTTTCTATAACATCTCTTAGATATATCTTGGTAGATAGGTTGTTCTTGACCTTTAGTCATCTACTCTTTAAATATATAAAATCATTTGTCAACCTTTGAATCATAGGATCATTAGAGGTAGTTTATTTTTATTTTTTTGAAGTTCCTTCATACACTTACCTACTATGAGAAGATCATATTCAAAAATATATCCATTTCTTGTGCCACCCATAGGTCTTGATGAAGGGAACTCCCCTTACAATCTCAAACTCACAATAGTAACAAAGAATGCACAAAAAAATGCAAGGAAACAAATATCTTATATTATCACTTGATGAAAATGAAAATTACAACATTACAAATTCATCACATGGGCTTTCAAATTGCATAAATCTCCAAGTCTTCCAATCAGAGCCAAACTTTACTCAATGCTCTCATGAACCTTACAACCCATCCAAGCTAACCCTACTTCCCCTTTCCAATGGGATTATATCGTTTTTCTATTTTTGTCTTCACCAACAAGATTTCTCCTTCACCTTGATTCCAACAACCTTGTCCAAATAAACTATATTTTCTATTCTTAGAAAACTATAACCTAGGGTTTGTTCTTCATTTAATGTGTGTATTTGTATTAAATTATTTCAACCATCTTTCCTTATTACCGCCATCTACTTCCAATTAGTAAAAAAGACACAAATAGAGTGCTTATCTCTTTTTCAGTGCCATCATTCCATTCACTTAACTATTGACACAATCCAATTTTAAACTCTATTTTTTGCTCTAAATATTAATGACCTAACCATCTGATATATTTATCTTTCTCATCTTTAAATCATCATCTAATTAAACTAACTTATGATTCACAACAACAGTGTGAATCATCTATTTATTTATTGCCTTATGTCATGACACTGTATCCCTGAGCTAATCAAACCAAGTCAAAATATGCTTCCTATGGAATGGCAGGATTTTGCCACTTGGCATACTCATCAAAAGTCATGGTTGCCAATCCCTCTTACTTCATACCTAAAATACATAGATCTTATGAGACAATTTTGAACACCAAAGTTTGAATCTTCTCCAAATTTGTCAGGGTTCAACCATCAGCCTTCCCCATTACCTTGTACCATCCCTCGCATCTATCACAAACCATCACTCATCCCTTCAAAACTCTATAGTGAAAAACACCAATTTTTCATTTCCTTATTGGATGTCAGAGTTCACTTATCCATCATACTACTTACCATCTTTTGAATAATGTAAAAACATCATCTCTAACTCATGAAGCCCAAAACATATCTTGAACACCAACTTCCACCCATTCAAGTATTGGGGTTTAGAGTTTCTTCTTACCTCATACATCCCTTTAGCATTAAGTTAAGGTGTAAGACTCAAAATGAAATATTGATGTTTGACCACTTACAGCAAAGAGTAAGCCACAAGCCCAAGGTCCAAAACCTGATTAGACTAAGTAGAAAATGACTAACACTTTCATCTTTGGCAAGTGATTAGAGATAAGCCTGAGGCTCAAAGCCTAAACTTCAGTAATATTTTAAAACATCAAAACTAAAATCCATTCTTCATACTTAGAAAACTCTATCCAATTAGTCCCTATTGAAAATGAAACAAATTTTTTTTTTGGTTGATGCAAGATTGCTCTTATGCCCTAGATGCCCCTCCATCAAACACCCCAGGTGGAAAGAAATGTTTCATGAGTGTGACTCATAAACATTTGTAGATCTGATGCTCATCCTGAATCCATCTTTCTAATTTATTTAACTGAACTTTCTTTCTCAATTATCCTTGCAAATTAATCTCTCTTCCATCTTTCATTCTTCCTCTCTTTCTCCCTCTTTTCACATAATTCATCTCTGACCAACATACATTATAAAAATCTGAATAATCATAAAAAAATTCTTCTTCTTTAGAACTATAATAAAAGTAATTCATTACCTCTTTCTCTAGTATTTTTGCAACCATAATTTTTTCATCATCACCGTTGGGTACAACACTGTGTTCCTTTTTTTCCATTTCTTCTAAAAGACAATTTTCAGCTACAATCATTTCCTCTTTTGCATTCTCATTGTAGTATAGGAAAAAGTATCCTTTTTGACACCTAATTTAGGAATGAATAATTAATGATAAAATGGACTTAATTCTTCCTTTTTTTTGGTGTTGTAAGATGTACCTTTACAAATTCACACTAAACTAGGGATTTATTAATTAATTGAGGTTAATTATCCTTAATTTTCCCCCTCTTCAATTCAAATCCAAGCCTAATTAATTATGATTTTCGAGAGATAAAACTCAAGATTCATAAATTCCATAACATAGTTTTAACATTAAACAATGGGTGTCCTAGGTAAGTGACCTAAGACCCATTCACAATATAATGAATGGGTCCTCACTTAGGCCTAGGACCTAAATTCAAACTATGTTTTTGGCAGTATTTTAATGATTTCAAATGTACATTTAGATGTTGGCTTGCGATATTTTAATTTTGGGAATTAATCTTAACATATTTATCAATAAGAGGTCATTTCATTATGTTTGACCTAGAAGATTTCAAGCAAGCTAAGGATATTCAAATGAGAATTTCAAGAGAATTTCCAAGGCATTCAAGAGCAGATTATAGAAGATTATTGCATCAATAAAGATTCCATTCTCATGTCAAATATTTATTGCATCATGCATGTTGTTTGATCTAATATGGTGATGTAGAGTTCAAGATCTATTCAAGCATATCAAAGGAATTTTTTAAGACAAGTTTCATGATCAAAATCTACCTTCATTGAAGCCAATTCATGCTAATTATAGATTTACATTCCAAGGTTTAATCAAGGTTTGGTGAGTTGTCACATAGAGTTTTTCATTCATCATTCCTTTCATTCTTTTATTAATTTCAAGGTTTAATTACCAAAATATGGTTCAAAGAGAAAGGAAAACCCTCATTCACCTAACAAACAACATTTTTCTCTCTTTGATGCGTGATTAAATATTTTAGGTATAAGATCCTTTGAGGAGAAAAATTGAAGAAAGTTGTAAAGTTTTCAAAGTTGCAAGAAAAGTTGTCATATCACATAAATTCTTCTACAAGATATATTTTTGGTTGTTTGACAGTGAAAACCAAGAATACATGAGTGTAGACACAACATAAAATAACCTATAAAGGATTTTTGTGGAGCCCTAGCTAGGACCCATTTTCCATAGGGTGAATACATCCTTAGTGAGCTTCAAAAAGTGACTTTTGTTGAATGGTACACATAATTCTCCCCTTATTAGATCTTCCTTTTGATTACTATTTTTGTTAGATTTAAGAACAATCCTTTATTTTCATTTTATATCTTGCATTTTGGAGTTTGTTTAATGCTTTTAATCTTTCTCCCCAAAGTGCTATTTGAATCTTACCCCCATTCTTGCATAAAAAGGAAATTTTATAATTCATATCTTGATTTGACTCACCTTTTTGGTTGTTATTCATCTCATTTTTGGATCTCATTTCCTTGAATGAAATTAGAAAAATAGGCCCATCATATCCCCTTTTTCCATTATCCCATTTTGGTGAACCTCATATTTTGATGTTTCATTGTGGTGAACCTAAGTTTGATCATTACATTTTTTAATTTTTGGAGTCCTCTTTCACCCTAGATTTAGATTTGTCATTCATTTGCATCTCTTTGCATTGAATTTGAGTCTCATTTAGGGTATCTAGTTTGTATTTAACTTTGCATTTCATTTAAGGGTTTTTAGGATTGCATATTTTGCATTCTTTAAATTTCAAAAATACAATTAAAAAAAAAAAAAAGTCATTTTGCATATCATTTACATAGCATTACATCATATGAATTTTCATTTGAAAATTGAAACAAAATTGCTTATAAAATTAGGTTTTATAGGTTGTCATTGTCATATTTTGCACTTTCATTCAACATTGAATTCACAAAAAACTTAAATCTTAACTTGATGTATCAAATCAGAGTCTAGAAACCACTAAAATTAACTTAGAAATATGTAAAAAACTTATTAAAAACCTTGATCTAGGATCCATTCTCCCTAGGGCGAATGAGTCCCTGATCAGGGCCATTTTCTGATTTTATGGACATTAAAGCATTAATTTGTGCATTCTTGTTTTTTTTTTTTTTTTTCTGATTTTTATTTCTCTTTGCAAATTTTTTGTTTCTTCAATTTGATCATACTTAGATTCATTTGATAAAATTAGTGCATTGATTGATTTTGAAGTTGCATACAAGACTTAATTTCCATTTTTTTGAATAGTGTAATTAGAAAATTACCTTTTTAAAAATCTAAAAATTCCAAGAATGGACAAATGTTTAAGAAATATGTGGAAGCCCTTGTTCTCATAGGTTGATGTTTCAAGTTGTTTTTTTGGAAATGATTATAAAGAAATTGACCCAACCATGCTCAACCAAATCCTAATGAGTTTCCTCATGAAGTTGACATCATTAGAGAAGATGATGCTAGCATGCATGAGTTCATAAATGATTTCCTTAACAATCTTGAGAATAATGCATCCTTTTATCCTTCCATGAAACAACCAACACAACTTGACATGTTTGGCCTTTTACATCCTAAAATTGAGTCACAAACTAAGCCTAAACTTTCAAAATGGAATGAACCTAGCTCCTCTAATCAAGTGCATACCTATCCATCTTATGTTAATAAAGTGATCAATACTCCCATCAATCTAGAAGAGACTTAGGCCAAGAATTTAATATTTTAACTAAACAAGTATGTGATATAAGTAATGAGCATGAAATTAAAATTTTTGTAGAGCAACTTCCTATTGAAGAAACCAAAGGATTAGGATATCAAAATCCTCCTCCTGACATAAGTGTCCTCCTTTCTAAGGAATAACCAATGCCTCATAAGGATGATAAGGGAATCTTAGGCCCTCCTCAACATCTATCTTAGAAAATTGGTGAATCAAGCATGAAACAAAAAGCCTTACAAACTCAAGAAAATCAAATTTCGATGCCCCATGTCTGAAAATGAAAGAATCTTCTACACACTTCTAAATCAAGGACTAATAACATTACCACCCATTAGAGAAGACCCAAATCCATATCCTAAGAACACAAACAAGTCTCATTATCAATATCATAGATGAATTGGGCATAGTATTGAAAAGTGTTGCTCTTTAAAAATAATATTTGAGCAGTTTGATATCATAAAAATAATCCCTTAACACATGCATTTCACTCCTTTTCATGTAATAGTTATAGGTTCATAACACCCTCACTATTACATGTTTTACATTCATTGCAAATAATTTTCTTCATTGCAAGGAGCTCATCTCATCACCCATCTTGGCTTGCCCTTGTTCTTCTCTTAGCGGGGGAAAGGGGTTAGACATCCTTGTCCTAGCTTTGGCACTAGATATTGTTCCTTTGGCTAGTTTTCAACCTTCCATATATACTTCAATAAACATTGGGATGTGGAAAACCTACTAATAGGTTGACTCACATGTGACTTACTAGTACTTTTCTTTATTTAATTTTTCATGTTTCTTTATGTGACTGCATGTATGTAATGTGATCCCTTGTAATGTTCTACTTGATGTATATATCTCTCTCTCTTTATGTGCATTCCTCTATTTGTATCTAAATTCTTCTCCATGTCATAATTTTTTTTTTTCCTTTTCATTTGTCTTGTGTTTTCCTTTTGGGAATGTCACAAGGCATCGAGACATTTAGGTCTCTTCCATGTTAACCTAAAAGATTTTTCTTTGTTTTCTCTCTTTATGTTTCATTATTCTAGTTTTTTAAGTAATTGGGGAATGATGACATTTTTCGAGCTCTATAATTGCATTGTCGTAGAGATATACTGACCCTCAATCCATAGATCCCTTATGTATTTTTGGGGGAACCCATCCTTCCTTTTTCTTCACATGGCTCCATTTCAGAAACATATGACTTAGTGTAGGGATTTTTGAGTAATCTCCCATGTCTTAGGATTGAACATTGGCTACTTTAAAGAAATTTCTCACAACATTGGTGTTAGCAACCACTTTAAAGTGGGGTCAAACATTGATAATTTCTTTTTTTCATTTTTCATAGGTGCTTAGTATAACACAACTTGTTAAGACCTATGGAGCATGAAACCTTTTCTTGTGGTGCCTTATTGAAGCTATCAGGAGGATAGATTTGATATGGTATGAGAGAATAATATGATTCTCTCATTTTCCACCCCTTTGGGAGAATCACCTAGTGGACAACCTAAAGTTCCCTTACCTCAGAGTGAGCACAAAACTGGAATCTTAGATTTTTTCCTCGGTGATCAGACAGTCTAGGCTTGATCTTCCTGGTATTTGATGTTGTTTGATTGTGTATCTTTGTCATTGTTACATAAATAAGTGTCCTGCATGTATAGTTTAGTGTCAATTTTCACTTGTGCTCATCCTCTCACTAAAGTGGGGGCTAAATGTAGTGTAGGAAAAAGTATCCATTTTCACACTTAATTTGGGAATGAATAATTAATGATAAAATGGACTTAATTGTGCCTTATTTTTGGTGTTTTAAGGTGTACCTTTACACCTTGACACTAACCTAGGGCTTTATTAATTAATTGAGCTTAATTTTCCTTAATTGGCCCCTTTAATTAAAATCCAGGCCTAATTAATTACAATTTTTGAGGGAGAAAACCCGATATTCATAAATACCATAACATAGTGTTTAACATTAAGAAATGTGTGTACTAGGTAAATGACCTAGGAACCATTCACCATAGGTGAATGGGTCATCACTTAGGCCTAGGACCTAAATTCAAATTATGTTTTTGGTATTTTTTTTCAATGATTTCAAATGTATATTTAGAACTTAGCTTGTGATGATTTGAATTTTGAGAATTAATCTTAATCTACATAGAAATAAGAGTTTATTTCACTACATGTTCTCACCTAGAAGAGTTTTCAAGAAAGAAAGTTTTTATGAGCACCTAGAGCATTCAAGTGAGAATTTCAAGAGAATTTCAAGGCATTAAATAGTAGATTATTGAAGGTTCTATTCAGCAATCAAGATTCCATTGTCATGTCAAAGATTTATTACTTCATCAATGTTGTTTGAGCTAATATGGTGATGCAGTCAAGATCTCATCCATGGGACTCAAATCCATTCATGCAGTGAGGTTACAAGTGTTCATTCATCATTCCTTTCATTATTTTATTCATGTCAAGGTTTAATTACCAAAACAAGGTTTGACCAAGGAAAACCCAAATTCACCTAATAAATAGCATTTTTATCTCTTTGATGTGTGATTTCATATTTTAGGTGGAAGATCCTCTAAAGAGAAAAATTGAAGAAATTTGCAAAGTTGTCGAAGTTGCAAGAAAATTTAACATATCATTAAAAGTATTCTACAAGAATTATTTCCAACTATATTACAGTGAAAATCAAGAATCTGAGAGTGCAGAAACAACAAAAGAGAACAGACCATTCACCTAACAAACAACATTTCTCTCTCTTTGATGTGTGATTGCATATTTTAGGTGGAAGATCTTTTGAAGAGAAAAATTGAAGAAAGTTACAAAGTTGTGAAAGTTGCAAGAAAAATTTTCATATCACGAAAACTCTTCTACATGATTTATTTTTGTCTATCACATAGTGAAAATTAGGAATTCAAGAGTGTAGACATGATAGAAGAGAACCCATAAAGAATTTTTGTAGAGCCCTAGCTAGGACCCATTCATCATAGGGTGAATGAGTCCTCAACGAGCTTCGTAAAGTGACTTTTTGTGGATGGTGTTGTCAATCAAGATTGCACCCTAGCCAACATAAACTTAACTATCCTACTGAAACATGGAAACACTCTCAAGTTGTGGGTGACCTATGGCAAGAATGAATCTCTAGAGTGTGTTGGTTCCCTTGGCATATCATCTAATCTAATGCCTTTTCTGAGAAAAGAGATAGAAGGAAACTTGAAAATGAATCCTAAAACCTAAGGATAATTCACCAAAATTTAAATTGATTTTGACGATTTTACTCACAAAAAATTTCTCAAAACTTTAACCATGACAAACTCATTTGAAAGATACAACTCAACAATAATTTGTATGAAGGCTCAAACTGAACACAATCACACAACCTAAATTATATGAAACTTTTCTCACAAACTTACAATAACAAGACATAAAAGGATTGAATATTTTGAATCAAAATGAACATCAAATTGCTACTGCAATTATGAGACAAAAGATGAGAAGGAAAGATCTAATGTTTATTAAAATTGAAGGAGTAGCAAGATCAAAATTTGAGTACAAGAGTGTTTACAAAATTCTCTTCCAATCAACATGAGAGGAAGAAACAATATTTTGAACTAAGAAAAACATATGTTTTTCTCTAACTTATACCTCCAAAGTGTCTCCAATAATGAGAATACAAAAATCTGGTTGAACTACATTTCAAAATAGTAACTCCAACCCATTTTTGAGTTCAAAAGAAAAGCCTCAAAATTAGTACCCAAAATTGACCCAAACTGAATGAGAATGATGGAAAATATCTATCTCAAGTGGGTCAACCCAAAAGAACCAAAAAATTAGGCTCAAACTAACTAAAAACTAAAAATAGAAGGTCTAGTTTTCCCCTTTTTTCCCATTTCGCCCAAGTGATCTAAGACTCAAAAAGGAAAGCTTCTATTGCCACTAATTGCATTTTAAAATAACAAACATTAAGGTAATTTAAAGGAATAAAGGTAATTTAATGATGTTATACATCATTTGCAATTTCAACATTACAAAATAGAAAGGCTTCAATTGCACTCGATTTGATTATTTGCAAAGAAAACAAGGCTTATATGAATCGGTTTATGAAAAAGAATATGAATTATATGGTTTTTAATATATCTCGCAAAGTGTGAAAAATATTCTAATAAGGGATTTTAATTTTCTTTTAAAATTAGAAAAAAAAGAATATCTTAATGTGCCTAAAACCTAAGATTGTAAAATGCACAAGGGTCTTCAAATAATACCATAATGCATTAACTAAGGCAAACATTTTAAAATAAAATGAAAAAAATACCCATATGGGTCAACCAAAACAACTAGGGAAAAATAAAACCCTAGACTCAAAGGTCTCAAATCCCTAACTCCTTGCATCATTTCAACTTTGATGTTTTTAGTTGTTTGAGCTTTGCACATGCCACCATGAGGCTTTTAACACTCGAACATTATTCTCTATTGAAGTTTTCAAGGATTTTCTATTGACTTCTTGTCAAGGCAAGCTACATAAGGTTTCTTCATTCATTTTCACCTATTTGGATGCATTTTTGGAGGCTAAAATCTGTGGCCAGTATCATATTTTGATGCATTTTTTCATGTGTTTCTATTGTCGATGCCTCCTACATTTTGAGACTGCCATGATTGTATTTTTGAAGCCTGAATGGGCACTTGGGCAACAAGTTTTTTTCTGCAAAATGTTCAAGTCTCCTCCAATGTCAAGGGTAAGTTTGCTTCCCCTACCTCTTATGTGAAGAAATACATCCTTTTGCATTTTGGAAACCTCTAGGAAAAGCAAGAAATCAGTTTTTGAATTTGAAAGAAAAATATAGAAATGGAGATTTGACCCCCAGACCACAACCTCTATTGTAACTATTCTATGGAAAAGTGACTGTGGGGGAACATTAAATCTTTTAGCTTGCTTTCATTCAAAGCTTAGTCACTCTATTTTTTTCATTTATGTCAATATCTAGGTATTTCTTATATTTCTTGTGACTCTTCCATGTAGATGTGGCTTTAAACTCAAAATGCAACCTATGGATCCACTTTCACATGTGTTTTGTAAAAGAAAAGAATAATAAACTTTCCCTCAATCACTTGCAGATTGTGGTTTTATTCAAAATTTAAAGAGACCCTCCACTGTGGCTATGTCTTCATTTTCTTTTATCTATAATCAACCTTAAAACCCTGGTTGATATTTATACTTTTTTGAGCATTCTTTTATGTTTTGTATTAGACTAGGGGTTTATTAATGTTACTTATGGAAATTTATTTTCTGAAAATGGCCAAAATGATTATTGTTTGGTTTCCTAAACCCTCGAGCTACCCAAACTTTAGCCTTTGGCTACCACCACAAGAAAACTAATGACAATAAAATTTAATCTTGCACACTCCTTCAATAATGTGAATAGTGCCCCAAAACCATCTTGAAGCTACTCCATTCATAACTACCATAGTCTTATGGTGATGAACCTAAGTCAGCTATTGCTTTTCATTTTATGTCATGAAGTTTGGATGCTGTCAAGTGCAAAATATGTTCCTCTTTCCCTCCACAGATAAACCCTTACTC
The DNA here is from genome assembly GCA_007258455.2 of Sequoia sempervirens. Classification (NCBI taxonomy): domain Eukaryota; kingdom Viridiplantae; phylum Streptophyta; class Pinopsida; order Cupressales; family Cupressaceae; genus Sequoia; species Sequoia sempervirens. The sequence continues at coordinate 20,963 of VDFB02098593.1, read as the reverse complement.
AATGATGATTGTCCTGAACCCTGCTTTCTTTCAATTTTTTGACTATTCTTTCAAATAGGAAACATGCCATTGTCCTTTAGTTTTAGAATGTTGCCTATGCATGAAATTACCCATAGACTGGGAAAAACTTCAAACATTCCCATTAAAGGTCTACATATTTCATAACTTATACTTAGACTTACCTACTCCCTTAATCATCATTATTGGGTTGATGATGGAATTATTTTTATCCTCATTTTCACACCTTAACAATCCTTATAATATGAGCCTTTTTTAGCTTCACTTCTTGCTTCTTGATGACTACATCTTCAGGGTATGCACCTCAACAACATAAACATCATGAAATATTTTTAAGGAAACAATAGAAGATGTACAATCATTGTGATAACACCATTTATTGAAGCAAAACCTTGCCATCATGAGAATCTTCTATGCAAACAAGAGTACTTCAATGAGAGCTAGTGATTTTTTTTTTTCTACATATTCATTGATCATTCAAATGAGAAATTGTTCGCTCATGATTTTCAACTCATTGCACTTTTGTATTGATAGTCATGAATGAATAAATAGCTTGAAGGTCTTGCAGTTTCTTTATGAGTTACTTCTTCAGTTGAATGTTTCCTTTTGAGAATTATGAGCATGAATTCCTATCTCATCCCCCTCTTGAGAAGTAGGGACAGTATGTTGGGATCAACCCTTGTGGGAGCCCATTTTTGAACCATATGCTATGATGTCTTCTAGAATGAATCAACAACATGATTTCTCCTATACTTGCACAGTGAACAAACATGTTCGAAGATAAATAACAATGGAGCTCAAAGATCTTGTGATGTTTTATTTCTCAGGCTCTCTTGCATACATCTAATATTTGTGAAAAATAATACAATACATCATAGGAAATGTACTATATTTTTGTTGATTGGGCACAGAGGAAGACTCATATTCAGAGATCTAACAACTCTTCTCAGCATGATGCAGGTTCACTCAAGATCAAGAGCAAGGAGGAGAGACAACAATGAAGACCAATTCACGACTTCAATCAGGCAATGATGGATGTGTTTCTTTTATATGCTTCATTTATTTTCTTTATCTTTAGATGCATAGTACATACCTATGTTGCGTTGGTTTAGCTACTTCCACAACTTATGTGAGACATTTGATTACTCCTTTCTTTTCAATGAACATGAATACAACATTTTTTGCAATCTTATACAATTCTATGTATACTTCCTTTGCAAAATGAATGGAACATTGTAAAGTGAAAGAAATACTACAAACTAAATGGAAGCAACATCTTATAATTTATGTAGTCTCTTCTATACTACAAAGCATTGAATGGAAAGCTATATGGTTTCTTTTCTATTAAAGTAGATTGCACAATAGAAATGAACTCTTTCTCTTAAACTTAAAATTTGCAATGGTTAATCAAAGCATAAATATGTTAGAATCTTTTCACCTCAAAATAACAATAAACTACTTCAGCTCTACTAATTTGAGTTGTAGGTGAAAACTTGGTAACTTTTTTGGTGATTTTTGCTGAATGCTTGCCTGCTAAGCATAAAGACTAATTTCCTTAAACAATTCATTGGGTGCAGAGTCAAATATGACCCTTCTCAAACTTATAAAACCATGAAACTAAAATGTAAACGACTCCAAATAGCAACAAAAAATAAAACAAAACCAAACTGAAATAAAATTAGAAGGCCCTGGTGGCTAGAGAAACATGTGCAACAACACTTAGGGAAGGAAAATAACTAAAATAAATTGTTCTTTAAGAACTTATTAACAACAACACTAACTCTAATCTATACTAACCAATGTAGATGGTATTTAGACAAAACCATTAACTGGTTTTAAAACATAGCTCCCACTCCTTTACAACTTGGAATGCTCTATACGCTTGTGAGTCAACCAAAATATATAGAGGAAAATCAAATATCCAACAATTTGCTACAACACCCTTCTAAGGAGGAATAAGTAATAACTTCCTCACCTATCTTGATTTGTGAACTATTTGTGATCAAATGAACAAGTGGGTTGATTGTGCATAAATTGATACCTCCCTTGATGCTCGAGATCAACATTTTCACTATGAGGCTGCTCCCTCTTGTTGGTTTCCAACCGAGCTATATTTCTAATAGGACATCTCCTTGAAGGCTTTGGGTTGGAGGGAAAACAATTCAAGTGATTAGAAATAACATCATCCTCACCTTGCATGATGGCTTGCCTAGTTAGCTCCTCCTCCATAGTCAATGCACCCTCTTCTTTAGTTAGAGTAGCTAATAGCTCATCAAAGATATCAAATCTTGGAAGGCTCTAAGTAGTAAGAGTTTGACTAGGATCAAAATACTCACTATTCCTCAAGGAGAAACACTCTGAATCTGGATTTTCTTCTTCAATGAAGGAAGGAAAGTGCTCAGGCAATGAAAGAGTCCCCTCCAACAAACCTTTAATTGGCACATCCACTTCAAACCCCTTTGTGCAACATAAAGATAGCTCCTCCAACTAGTCAAGATCATGTTGCTAGTTAGGCTACTCCATAACAAGTGACTCATTTGGGAAAACAACCACCTACACCTCTTGCTTTTGTTGTTCAAGGTAACCCTCCTCCAAAGATGTTGGAATAACATCTAAGCATGAGTAGAAAAGCTCAATTTAAGCTTGAAATAACTCCTCCTCAAGCTCTAAATCATTCAACTTGGGGCTAATGTCATGTATTTTCTCATGGAAACACTCATCAATCTTTTTAGACTCCACCAAAGGCTCATCTTTTCATTTCTCTTGCTGATCCAAGACTTCGTAATCACACTTACTCTCCTCATTTAGAAATTTCTCACATTATTTTACATTTTCTTGCTTCTCTAAAACTATTGTGGATGAGATAAAAACATATTTCTCATCACTATACTAGCTGGATACCTCAAAATAATCATTAATATTCTGCTGCTCTAGTTGAACTTGGTTTTTCAAAATATTTTCTTGCCACTGACTTGCAGCTTTTGTGGGTTTGAGTATCTTTTCCTCAACTTTGTGCACAAAAGAGGGCAACCCACCAAACCAAGACATGGAGTTATCTTCCTAAATAGCCTCCTTTACCCCTTCATCCTAATACCCCGATTGATTTTCTAGGATGAACAATGAAACATTTTCATCTTCTTCAATAAAACTAGGAAGCTCATTAGTCGAAACAAACAAAGATTCATCTTGAGAATTATTTTCCTGCTTAATATTTTTTTTTTGTAAAAGGTAAACATCCAAAGCTGAACATAATGGATTGGACTTTCTAAGCTTCTCGATGAGGAGTAAGGTATTATTATCAAAGGGTTCACCCTTGGATTCCTCAGGTAGGGAAACTTGGGGAGATTCTTGGACTATTAGGGAGAAAATAGGCTCTTCAAGAGGCTACTCTAGAGAGATTGTAGACTAAAATTTCTTAGGAGTAGGTTCATCCAGTATGAAGCATAGCATTTTGAACCTAGGAATATCTTTCCCAAAAGATGGATTTGGAAAGACACTAGTGAGGTCAGCTTCTTGGGTTTCTTGCAAGGAAAACTATTGCTCAAGGGGCTACTCTACAACTATAATAGGTTGAATATGATCATTTTCCTCAACCTGCAATGGATGGAGGCTTCAGAAACTTGGTATTTCAATATTAAGAGGTTGGCTTGAGGAATTAAGGGCCTTATCTTGCCTAAAACTTGGAATTTCAACTTTAGGAATACTAAGAGGCTTATTCTATCTAAAACTCAAAAACTTATAATTATGAACCTCCTCTTGAGCAGATTGTTCTGGAATTGCATGAGTTGCTTGGAATTCATGCCTCTATGTTTCTAACTCTTGCTCATAGACATAGGCTTGATAAGCCATTTCTTCTTGTTGTTGATTGTACTCATGTTGCTTCTTTATCTCCTCTACTTGATTTGTGAAGTCATGCATGAAGTCAGACAACATACCTTTTATGCTTCCAATCTCCTCCTTTTCACACTCTTAGACCTAGTTTTGAGTATATGAAGGTTGATATGGAGGCTGAGCAGGGGTGGGTGGGTGGTAATTATATTGAGCATGTTGGTTTTAAGAATCCATGTAATTGAAATCAGTAGCATGATTATCCTGATATGGTGGATATGGAGATGAACAAGAAATATTTTCATCATATGGTGGATGGTATGACATTTTTTCATGAAACATTGACATATTCATTGATTGAAAAGCTAGAGAAAGGAATGAATAGATGATTTTTGTTACATACCAACACTTAGATCTACATGCAAAATTAGAGAATAAAGTCACCAGGTATATCTTAAAACCTTTAAAGGCTTGAAAATGCTACATATACCAGATCAACAACTTTAAAAATTCAAAATCTTTCTCCAAAACAAGTTTCACAGTCCCACCGGGCATGCCAAAAATTGTTGTCAATTAGGATTGCACCCTATCCAAGCTAAACTTAACTATCCTATTGAAACATGGAAACACTCTCAAGTTGTGTGTGACCTATGGTGAGAATGAATCTCTAAAGTGGGTTGGTTCCCATAGTAGATCACCTAATCTAAATGAATTTTTTGAGAAAAGGATTAGAAGGAAAATTGAAAATGAAATCCTAAAACCTAAGGATGATTAACTATAATTTAAATTAATTTTGATGATTTTACTCACAAACAATTTCTCAAAACTTTAACCCTCACAATCTCACTTGAAGCATACAACTCAACAATAATTTTTATGAAGGATCGAACTAAACAAAATCACACAACCTAAATTATATGAAACCATGCACACAAACTTACACTAACAAGACATAAAAGGATTCAGTATTTTGAATCACAATGAAAATAAAATTGCTACTGCAAATATGAGACAAAATATGAGAAGGAAAGCTTTGTTGTTTATTAAAATTGAAGGAGTAGCAAGATCAAAATTTGAGTAAAAAAGTGTCTACAAAACTCTCTGCCAATCAACATGAGAGGAAGAAACAATATTTTGAATTGAAAAAAACATAAGTTTTTCTCACACTTATAGCTCCAAAGTGTCTCCAATAATGAGAATAGAAAAATATGGCTGAACTACATCTCAAAATAGTAACTCCAACCTATTTTTGAGCTCAAAAGAAAAGTCTCAAAATCAGTGCCCAAAACTAATCCAAACTGAATGAGAATTATGGATATTTTCTATCTAAAGTGGGTCATCCCAAAAAACCCAAAAAGTTAGGCTAAAATTGATTGAAAATTGAAAACAAAAGGTCTAGTTTTCCTAGTTTTTTCCCATTTTCCCCATTTTTTTCCCATTTCACCCAAGTGAACTGAAACTCAAAAAAGAAAGCTTCTATCACCACTAACTACATTTTAAAATAACAAACATTAAGGAAATTTATAGGAATATTGCCTTAATGATGTTATACATCATTTGTAGTTTCAACATTACAAAATAGAAAGGCTCCAATTAAACTCGATTTGATTTATTGCAAAGAAAACAAGGCTTATATGACTTAGTTTATGCAAAATAATAGGACTTATATGGTTTTGAATATATCCCGCAAAGTGTGAAAATATACTAATATGGGATTTTTCAAGATTTTCTTTATAAATTAAAAAAAATAATATCTTAATCTCCTAAAACCTAAGATTACAAAATGCACAACAATCTCCAAATAATACCATAAGGTATTAACTAAGGAAAGCATTTTAAAATAAAATGAAAAAAAAAACCATATGGGTCGCCAAAACATGACTAGGGAAAAACAAAACCCTTGACTGAAAGCTCATGAATCACTAACTCCTTACATTATTTCTACTTTGTGTTTTGAGTTTTTTGAGCTTTGCACATGCTTCCATGAGGGTTTTGAGGATCAAACTTCATCCTCTATTGAAATTTTCAAGGATCTTCTGTTGAATTCTTGTGAAGGCAAGCTAGGTAAGGTTTCTTCATTCATTTTCACGTATTTGGATACATTTTTGGAGGCTAAAATCCATGACCATTATCAAATTTTGATGCATTTTTTCATGTGTTTCTACTGTCGATGCCTCCTGCATTTTGAGACAACCATGATTGTATTTCTAAAGCCTAAATGGGCAGTTGGGCAATGGGTTTTCTGCTGCAAAATGGTCAATTATCCTGCAAGGCCATGGGTAAGTTTTCTTCCCTTACATCTTATGTGAAGAAACACCTCTTTTTTCATTTTGGAAACCTCCAAGGAAAGTAAGAAATCCATTTTTGAATTTCAATTTTTAGAAAAATATTGAAATGGAGATTTGACCTCGAGGCCATTGCCTCTATTGTAACTATTCTATGCAAAAGTGACTGTGGGAGAACATAAAATATTTTATCTTACTTTCATTCAAAGCTTAGTCACTTTGTTTGATTTATTTGTCGATCTATGGGTATTTCTTATATTTGTTGTGACTCTTCCATGTACATGTGGCTTTAAACTCGAAATGCAATGTATAGATCCACCTTCACTTGCATTTTCTGAAAGAAAAGAATAGTAAACTTTCCCTCCATCACATATAGATCTTGGATTTATTCAAAATTTAGAGAGACTCTCCACTATGGCTATGTCTTCATTTTCTTTTATCTATAATCGACCTTAAAAACCTGGCCAATATTTGTACTTGTTTGAGCATTCTTTGATGTTTTGTAGTAGACTGTGGGTTTATTAATGTTACTTATGGATTTATTTTCTAAAAATTCCAAAAATGATTATTGCTTGGTTTCCTAAACCTTTGAGCTACCCAAAATTTAGCCTTTGGCTACCACCAAAAGAAAACTAATAACAATAAAATTTTAGCTTGCATACTCCTTCAATAATGCAAATAGTGCCCTAAAACCCTCTTGAAGTTGCTCCATTCATAACTAGCATAGTCTTATGGTGATGAACCTAACTCATCCATTGTTTTTCATGTTAATTCATGAATTATGGATACTATCAAGTGTGAAATATGTTCCTCTTTCCCTCCATAGATAAACCCTTACTCAATGATGATTGTCCTGAACCCTACTTTCTTTCAATTTTCTAAATATTCTTTCAAATAGGAAACATGCCATTTTCCTTTAGTTTTAGAATGTTGCCTATGCATGAAATTACCAAAAAATTGTACAAAACTTCAAACCTTCCCATTAAAGGCTTTTATCTTTCATAACTCATACTGAGACTTATCTACTCCCTTAATCATCATTATTGGGATGATGATGGCATTATTTGTATCCTCATTTTCACTCCTTAATAATCCTTAAAATATAAGCCTTGTTTATCTACTTCTTGCTTCTTGATGATTGCATCTTCAACGTATGCACCTCAACAACATAAACAACATGAAATATTTGTGAGGTAACAATAGAAGATGTAAAATCATTGTGATAACACCATTTACTGAAGCAAAACCTTGACAACATGAGAATATTCTATGCAAACAAGACTCCTTCAATGAGAGATAGTGTTATTTTATTTATGTTCTACATATTCATTTATCATTTGAATGAGCCATTGTTCACTCTTGATTTTCATTTCATTACAATTTTAGATTGACTATCATGAATGAGAAATGAGCTTGAAGCTCTTGTAGTTGCTTTATGAGTTACTCCTTTAGTTGAATGTTTCCTTATGAGTATTATGAACATGAATTCCCATCTCATTACCCTCTTGAGAATTAGGGGAAGCATGTTGGGATCAACCCTTGCAGGAGCCCATTTTTACACCACATGTTATGATGTCTTCTGAAACGAATCAGCAACATGATTTCTCCTATACCTACATAGTGAACAAACATGTTAGATAAAATACAATGAAGCTCAAAGCTCTTGTGATGTTTTATCTCTCAGTATCTCTTGCATACATTTGATATTGTTCAAATGATACAATACATCAGGGTATGTGCCGGATCATGATGGGCCAAAAAGTGGCAATATGATGGGTATGTGGCTGACAACTATTTTTTTACCCAAAATTGATGAAATGAAAAGGGTTTTTAAAGAAGATACTCAACTTTCCATCGATATAAATTATGCTTTACTTTGAGTTTAATAAGTAATTATTATTCATTTTCTATTCAAATTACAACTAAAGTCCTGATTGATAAGTTGATTGAAAAACATCTATAACTTTCAAATGGTATAAAATTCTATGATTCACATACTATAGGATTAAAAGAAGAAAAAATGAATTTCATGAAGTTTTGACCAAGTTAAGGTGGTCAAACATACGATTTTTAATATTTTTAAAAAAATTGTAATAAAAATTTCATAATTAATTATTTACTTGGAAAAAAATTACAAAAAAATATGCATCACATTGGGGCATGAGTTCTCTACTTATATCTAAAATATTATAAAAAATATTATCATTTTATTTTCACCTACTTCTTATTTTTTCCTTGAAATTTAACTACCACTGCATTGAAATTTCAAATTTTCACCAAATAGATTTTTTATTTTTTAAACATACCTAGTAGTTTAGAAACTACATTCAATTTTCTACAAATTTTGTTCTTACACATTTTTGAAATAATATACATAACTTATTCAATTTTTTATGTCAAATTGCATAACTCTGATTTTTCTTAATTTTTTGCCACTTAAGGGCCTATTTTTTCCATGATGATCCTGCACATACCCATCATAGGAAATGTACAATATTTATGGTGATAGGGCATGTAGGAAGGCTCATATTCGGAGCTCTAACAACTCTTCTCATCATGTTGCTGGTTCACTCAAGACCGAGAGCAAGGAGGAGCGACAATAGTGAAGTCCAACTGAAGACTTCAATTAGGCAATGATGTTTATGTTTCTTCTTATATTCTTAATTTATTTTCTTTACCTTTAGATGCATAGTACATTCCCTATGTTGTGTTGGTCCAGCTACTCCCATGGACTGTGTGGGACATTTGATTACTCCTTTCTTTTCAATGAATATGAATACAACACTTTTTGCAATCTTGTACAATTCTATGTATACTTCCTTTACAAAATGAATGGAACATTGTAAAGTGAAAGAAATAGTACTGCAAACTAAATCGAAGCAACATCTTATAATTTATGTAGTCTCTTTTGTACTATAAAGAATTGAATGGAAAACTAGATGCTTTCTTTTTTGTTAAAACGCATTGCACAATAAAACTAAACTCTTTCTCTTAAACTTAACATATGCAATGGTTAATCAAAGTAGAAATATGCTAGAATATTTTCACCTCAAAATAAGAACAAGCCACTTCAGCTCTGCCAATTTAAGTTGTAGGTGAAAAATTGATAAAATATGGTACACATCATTCTCCCCTTTCCAAATTTTCCTTTTGATTACTGTTTTTGTCATATTTAAGAAATTTCCTTCATTTGCATTTTATAGCTTGCATTTTGGAGTTTGTTTGATGATTTTAATCTTTCTCCCCAAAGTGCTATTTGAATCTTACCCCAATCCTCCCGTAAAGAGGAAATTTGTTGATTCATAGCTTTATTTGACTCACATTTTTGGTTGTTAGTCATCTCTTTGTTTGGATCTCATTTCCTTGAATGGAATTAGAAAAATAGGTCCATCATATCCCCTTTTTCCATTATCCCATTTTGGTGAACCTCACTTTTTGATGTTTCATTCTAGTGAACCTGAGTTTGATCTTTGCAAATTTTCTAATTTTGGAGTCCTCTTTCACCCTAGATTTAGAGCATTAATTTTCATATCTTTGCATTCAATTTAGTCCCATTTAGGGTGTCTAGATTGCATTTAACTTTGCATTTCATTTAAGGGTTTTTAGGATTGTATATTTTTGCATTCTTTAAATTGGAAAAACACAAAAAAATCAGTCATTTTATATATCATTTACATAGCATCACATAATATTCAATTGCATTTGAAAATTGAAACAAAATTGCATATCAAACTAGGTTTTCTAGATTTTCATTTTGTCACATTTTGCACTTGCATTCAACATTGAATTCACAAAAAAATAAAATTGTAACTTGTATCATATCAAAATTTGGAAACCACTAAAATTATCTTAGAAATCAATTAAAAAAAAATTTAAACCCTCATCTAGGACCCATTCACCCTAGGGCGAATGAGTCCCTAATCAAGGTCATTTCCTGATTTTTTAGACATTAAAGTATTCACTTTTGCATTTTTTTTGTTGTTCTCAGATTTTTGTTTTTGTTTGCAAAATTTATATTTCTTCCATTTGATCATATTTAGCTTAATTTGATAAATTTAGTACATTGTGTGATTTAAATTTTTCATTTACAAGACAATATTTTTAGGCTTTTGCATAGTGTAATAAAAAAATTACCTTTTTAGAATCTAAAAATTGCATTTACATATTGCATTCTAGGTCCTTGCATTGCATATCAAACTAGGTTTTCTAGGTTTTCTATTGTATATTTAATATATTCCACATTTGCACTTGTTCACATTTCCATACAATTTTCATCTGAGATGTTCTTATATTTATATCCATCACAACTCTTCAAAACTTCAATTAGGTCAGCCAAGAGGGGATATCAACAATAGATTCTATAGGTAAGCCATAATAGCATAATGTGGTCATATCTCGAGGATAAAGAGGACCAAAAAATATCTTATTGCATCTTTCAATGTGACCCAAAGCAATTCACATGTTGGTGTACATCAACCTAAGTCGACAACAAGGAAACATGTAGATGAAACATGAATCACATAACCAGTCAACCCAAAATCATACTTCCAAATGAATCAACACTATGTGGTCCCCAAAAAGATAGTTTAGGACCTAAATCCATCATTACACATCTTTATACGCTACCAAAAACCATTAACCATAAAGCTCAAGAAAGAGAACAAGCCCTGTTAGCTAGATATCCATAGATAACCCACAAAAGAAAATCAAGACTCAATGCAACACTAAAGATGCCAATCATCAACATTCAGATCACATGGGTATGTTCCTTTAACATCCAACAACACTTTCAAAAATTGCTTTCATATTGTAATGCTTCTAGAAGTCACCACAAACCAAATAGGAACAAAATATTGGAAATATGAATGAAAAATAATCCAAATGAAGTAGCATTCTTCAATGGATCAACCAAGAAAGACACCATCCATATGAACAAGGAAGTGTTGCAACATGAGAATGAATGAAGATATGCTATTCTAGAATATGATTTATAAATGTACAAGTTCCTTGCATAAATAGGTAAGGTTGAGGAATAGGATTGAACATGACTGTGACATGTGTGTTAATCCTATGACATGTGACAACTAACTAATCACCTAGGAAATGATGCAAAATATCTAGAAAAGACTTCTAGAAGAATCTTAAATATCCTAAGTAAACTTTATCATGTAAATATGCCCCCTAAGTACTTAGTGAAATAAATTACTAGAGAATTTTAATTCACACCATCAACCCCACTTAAGTGCAACTTAAGGGAGAATATTATTATGCAAATGATGCAAAAATTCAAAGATGGGTGCAAGATACTAGGCCATTTTAGCTACCCATATACAAATGCAAATGTAATATCTCACAAATAGAGAAAAGGAGAAAACCTCATGGGACAAAAGTCCTCTCCAAAAAACAGATGCAATTAAAATCATGTACAAGTAATGGAAGTGATGAGTGGAGGTCTAAACATTAGTAGCCCCTAGAACTACATCCATCACAAGAATACAATATAATGACCCCTCCAATGAAGGGAAAAATGGAGACTAGATTTCCCTTCCTGAATGAAGTGTCATCAAAACCACTAAAGAGATTCTAAAGCCAAAATATTATCCAATGATGACAAACCACATGTCTCCCCTGAGGAAGAAAGAGATCCAATGGTAGATGTGGAAGAAAATACAACTCAATTATGAAATAAGAGGGAAGAAGTCTCATAAATGAAATTTCTAAAAAGGAATCAAGTACCCCAAGAAATTCTCACCAAAATTAGAATCTCCAATCATGGTAGAAATGATAGAATGAGGAGACTTAATAATGTCCTCCAAAGTAGAATCTACAAAGAGGAGAGTGACCCCCTCAAGCATGTCCTCTAAACCCATAGAAGAAGCTAAGTCTGCAATACCTAAAACAAAGTAGTCTTGAAACCACAAATCTAGAAAATTGAATATATCCTACTTTGTTGAAGTCCTCACAATAACTAGTAACTTTGACATGAAGTAGGAGATGATAGAGCCACACAAAGAAGATCCAAATTCAGCTAGCCACCATAGCCATCATGTGAATTACTACCCACTCTAGAATAAAGGGAATCATGAACATAAGGATCATCATCATGATAGAAGTGGGAGAAGGTATACACCTTTGACTAATGATCAACCAAGCTTACAAAAATGATCTCTCTTGTCTCCTTATGAATAAGAACTAATCCAGATGTAAACTCAACTGTATTTCCATCCTATGCAATATGATAAACTGAGTAGGCTATGGAACATTTCAAGAATAAAAAGTGCATTAGTGCCACACCTTGTACCCAAATCAGGATCACACAACCCAACAACATGAACACCATTATTGTTGGTAGTCAAGACCTCATTAAAGGGTGGTGCTCTAAGTGACCCTAGAATAATGTGATCAAAAGAATAAGATATATGTGCAGAGGCACCCAAAACAAGAATCCATCCATTAGGTCTATCAACATGAGTGGTAATTAAAGCATGACCCTTACCCTTCAAATTTGTTATAGCCATCCCTAAAATCCTAGTGTGAGAAGTTCCCTCATGTGTGGAAGAAGAAGAATGTGAACTAGTGGATGAATAAGGAATGGGAATATGATGTTCCTTGACGAGTTGTTTAACTCATGGATTTCCTTCTTGTAGAAAACCTATTCACTATGCCCAAAACCCCTACAAAAGGTACATTTGGGTTTCTCCTTCTTAGATTTATCCTCTTTAGAAGAGGTGGTGGAAGTTTCACTAGATCATGCCTTAGGTTTTCTCTTGTTCTTCCCATTCCCCTTAGATGGATTGTACATCAATGCATGAGACTTAGTAGAGACATCGTGTTGACTAAGTTTGGATTGTTCCCTAGTCAATCACTCATGAAAGGTCTTAAATGATGGCATGACAAAATTATCACTTAACCCATCCATAGTGGAATAGAAAGAACTGGAAAAATATGCAAATGCACCCTTCAAATTAGACAAAATAAAGAATATGCATTCCTTGTTAGTTTTATCTTTCCCACATGCCACTAACTGAGTACGTAAAGAATTAAAATTTTCCAAATAATCCTCAATTTTAGGGAAGGAATCAGTGGAAAGAGATTCCAACTTAGCTTCTAATTGCAAGGTTCTTACATCACTAATAGAACCAAACAAATCCTTATACTTATCACATAACTGTGTTGGTGTAGTATTCTTCAATGTGGAAGAATAAAGAGTAAAAAACATACAGTACAATCAAGCCCATCACCTCATCACATTTGTTTTTATGTGAAAACTTCTCATATTCTCTAGGGAATTCTAGTAACCTCTGCATCTTCACCTTCCATGTGTGATAATTATGAGGAGTAAGAAGCTCAAATCCTGATTCTACAATGTAAGACATAAACAAAAATCAAGCAAGAGGAAATATATCTGATAGGAACTGATTGTGAAACCCCCAAAATATGATATGCAACTGAAAATGAAGCCTCCCAATAAAAATAAAACTTCTCCAAATTGCAGTATGTCCAAGATATCAAGCAAATTCCTCAAATTGCAAAAACTCAATAGAATGTGCCTAGATTTGAATCTAAAAAAAGTGTATGGAAAAAATGAAATTATGAAATTGTGAATGATGTTGGAAAACCATGGCCATTGGTTATTGTGGTGAATGGAGGTTCTTGGATGGATGGTAGTGGTGGTGTGTGGAGGTTTTGGAGGGATGGTAATGGTGGTGATTGCGTGTTGATAATGAAGTTGTATATAAAATTTATTTTGTAGATCCCCAAGAGGGAAGAGAATCTCCCTTCTCCCCCTATACTAGAATTCGGTGAATGAATTCATTATGTAGGGGTCATCGTTAATGTCTAATTTTATTTCAAGTTTGTAATTTAATAGTTGGGATGTTTGTTCCCCATGTGGGGTGGTGGACTCTTCAGTCCAAATTCCTTAACTTTTGAAAATAACATCCTAATGCTAATGGTTATGATTGGGGTATAATTTTATTTTTATGATTAATTTTATCCTTTCATGCATGTTGAGTTCTACACTTTATTTCTCCTTCTTTTAATTATTGTGCATTCATTTCAGAAGTCTTTAAGAGCTTTATCAATGAACCTCAAATTAGTTCCTATAATACTAGTTGGTTGGTGGAACTATGGCTTTATTAAAGAATGGTTAATCCCTAGTGTGGCTTTATTAAATAATGGTTAATCAACTATATGGCATATTGATCCTATTGGAAGCTTCCAGGAGGAAGCTTGAAACTAGCGAGGGAGAATGTAGTGCCCCTCCCAAAAAAAAAAAATAAAATCTACAAGAAGAAATGATATATGTAAACATTGTAAATTAATAAGCCATGGTATATATATATTTGACAAAGGAAATTATTAATTTATTTGTTATCATTTTTACTATCAATTTATATTAATGTACTAATATTTCAAAAAGTGTTGCAGGTAATTCTAATTTAGATGGAATTGTTACCAAGTAAAGAGTCAAGTATCATGAAAATTAAATTTACACTTAATTAATTTGTTATAAGTCCTAAATAAAGTTATAGTTAGTTTTGGGGAGTTATTCCCGAGAGAAATTGAAGTGGTTATTTACGAGAAAACACTGGCTTTAAAAGCCGACGCATTGGATGTAAATGGGGGAGGATAATGTATTTATTATATGGATGGTTAATAAAAGGAAAGTGGTGGATCTTCTCCGGTTGTTTTTCCCTAGTTGGGGTTTTCCACGTAAATTTGTGTTGTTCTCTCTTTTTATCTCTATTATATATTCTTTTATGCTCTCTAAGTCATTTTATGAACAATTTTAGTTTTAGGTATTTAATGGTTGTGGTTAATTTCTTGTCTCATGCAATTGAATTCGTAAATATTTCCTAATATTCATTCGATACTTATTCTTTTAATGGTATCATATAGTAAAAAAATGTGTGTAATCACCTTTGTTGAAACTTTGTGTGTGTGTATATATATATATATTTATTTATTTCACCTAGCAATGAGGATATTGTTATTTTGCATTTTTTATTTGTGTATAATTATTATTCATTCTCTTAATATAAATTATATTTAATAGAGTTTCTTGTGCACACTATTCTCCACTTGGTATTGGTTGCTTATGTAATCATAAATATAAATGTATGACTATAGAATATGTTTATGATATTACCTATGTACACATTTATCATTGACAAAAAATTGTTAGAATTGCTAGCTATATTGAATATTTTAGGGCTTTTATTCAATTTTGAAGGATTTGGCCTATTAATTTACAAATATTTATAGATATCATTTCTTCTTGTAGAGTTTTATTTTTTGGGAGGAGGGGCACTACATAGATTTACTTATTTCCAAAAGAGGACTAGTATCTTAGAAACTATATTCAATTTGTTAAAAAATTGTTCTTACATATTTTTCAAATTATGTTAACAACCTATTCAATTTTTTATGTCAAGTTGCCTAACTCTGTTTTTCTAAATTCTCATTGCCTCTTAAGGTCATAATTTGGACCCCCACGATCCTGCACTAACCCCCAAGGAATGAGTAATCTCCCATTGATGGAAAATTAAAAAAATAATTCAAATAAATCCAAAGATGTTAAATTAAACTTAGAAAACCATCATGTAATTCATAAGACCTTCATTTAGTTTTATTTAAAAGTGATTTTTGAATTTAATATTTTGTGAATAGAATTACCATTACTTAATTCAAAGGGTGATGCTATTTTATTTCATTAAGACTAGGCTTTAAACAAAAATAGAAAAAAAAGTGATGGCCATGGCAACCAACTAATTTGAATTTATATGCTTTCCTTCATGGACCTAGTAGTCATAGAGGAACTAATTAGGGATAAGGGACCCTAGAAAGGGTTTGTACCCACATAAATAGTTCACATTAAACATAGCCTATAAAATAAAACTACATATATAATGCATCTTGATTCTATTTAGAAGTGGTGTATAAGTAGTCCTTGAAATAAAGGATGTACCTAGTATGAAGGCATTTGAGAATGGGTTTTAGAGAATTTCCAAGAAATATTGTGTCAACTTAATGAAATTTCCAATATTAATCAATCGAGAGAATTATTCAATTAAGAGGAAGTAAAAAATCTAGTATAATTATCAAGATAAAATACTTGATTTCCCCAAGGTTGTAGGAATTTTTTTTATGCAAGATCCAAGTCTTTATTATTATACATATATTGACAATTATACTCTTGAATGATAGTGGCTTTTGTGCACTCCCAATAGGAGAGTTAGTCTTCAAAGAGTGACTTAGAACTCAAATGGTCCTGATGAGTCTAAAACTCTCACTAGAGCACATATCTATCCTTACGGATAGATTCCTTCTTATTTTGGATAGATTTCTATCTTAAATAGATAGATGAGCTCATGTTCCATATAGATAGATGTCTAACCCATATGGTCGGATGCTTGTCTTGAATTGAATGAATGTCTATCTTGTAGGGATAGAAGTACTTGAGTATACAAATGAATGAACTAAATAAACAATAAATACAAAGTAATGGTATTTATGGATATAACAACTGAATTTTTATAGACATGCCAGTTATAAATGACTTCATACACAACTAATTATTTCTAATATACAACTATTTGATCAAATATTATTTGAAGGTCTACTATGATATCTCAACAAGAAACATGATAACATAAATTTAATGAATCATAACAATTAATTAAATTAGGATGCCCTTCAACCCTCTCCCCTTGTGCTCACTTAAATGAAATGGGGAAACTAGGTGTACTACATAATGTGAGTATTATTGGAAGAGTTCCCTAATATGAAAAGAACCCAAGAACAAATTAATGAATTGACGATGGAATCGACTTATATAGTGTAAGGTAGATGACGATCCAAAGCGAGATTCACAAGACCAACATCTCTACAGCTTGAAAAATGAAAATCACAAAAACCAACCACCCCTCGAATTAAGAGCTGCCATCTACATCCTTTTAATGGATCATTACAAACTAACATTGTCTGGGCCCTGCTATGTCTCGCGAGGTAGGCAGAAAATGCACGTATTTTCTGCGGAGACAGAATAGGGTGTCATCAAGCTTGACGTCATAAGTTTTCAATGAACATTCCCAGCAATGCAGATTTGCTATATTTTTGAAGGGATACCTGTTACTTCATTGCATTTCCAGCTATCTAGGTTTTAAGAGATTCAACTTATTAAACTCTTTTCCCTTTGGCAAAGGCATTCCTTACGTACGTCACCTCAACATGGCGTGCACAGAACGTGGGAACCCATATAATGAAGTTTGAATTGACTATTAGTTTAGAAGGGAGGGAGTAAGAAATTACACGTAGGGCCATCGACCAAGACTTCCAAATCGATGGATCAATTTGGCACGGCAAGTGCGGAGAACCACAAGAACATTTCCATGCCGCCCTTGACTGCTAAATATCAATTGACTCACAACTATTTATTATTATTTATTTTTTTATACTTTGGGGTGCGAATTAGTAAAATTGTTATGTACTGTTTAATCTAATGATATGTTTAAGTCGTCTCAAACAATTTAGACTTCGTTATAAATATACATCTCTAGGTATGCTTGTTGGTATTGGTGATAGTCTACAGATTAGTATTCAGTTTAACCAATGGAATTTCATATGTTCCATCTGGTTTTTACTTATGTGCTCTGTGTACCATTTGTGGTTCTAGTATCCCCAGCTGAAGTGGGCAATATGAACATCAATGATTATATCAGTTACGTTAATCCACCAGCTGTTCACAAATACAAAGTAAGCCGATTTCTTTTTTATTTCTATTATTTGTTTCCATTTAAACATGGCTATAAAAGTAGTTCTTTTCTTATGTAGCATGACAATGGAGACAGCATACTCTGTGTCAAATTTACTGATCAAATCTCCCTCCATCCTGGAAAACAACAATATGGGTATGATAAGGTAAGATTTTCTATTCTTTGTAGAAAGGAGTTTCTTTCAGACTATGATGAGGATAGTAAATTTTAATGTCTTTGAATAAAAGATGTATACATGATAAGTTACAGATCGATTAAACAGGTGCATAGAAACTACAACTCACATCTCATAAATCATTTAAGTTGTATAGATGTGTGGTTTCTATTCCATTTAGATGGTTCATGTTTATTTAATCAGTAACCAGGGATAACGGTTCCAGTCCCGTATAGGATGGTTCATTCTAATAATCTACCTTCGAAAAATTTCTTTCGAAATCCTACTTTTTATGGGTAGTGGAATACACTAATTTAATAGTCTTTATTTGCTATACCACAGTTTTCTATCGGCTTTATATCGTATCATTGAATGGTCTCAATTTTATTAATTTAGACTGTGCAATTGTAGAACAATTCAAATATAGACTGGAGGGATACTCAAGCAGGGGAACTCTCCTCAAATATCTCAGGCAGTGGGCTTAGGAAAAGGTGTCCAGAAGGAACAGTCTCTGTTATGGAGATAAAGTACGAACACGTAAAAGCAGCAGGATCTGTAGATATGTTTTTGAGGAGAAAAATGATAGAAACTTGGAATCAGGTTCATCAGGTATATCCAATGAGAAATTTAATTTTATTATTATTACTATAAGGGAGAAAGTTTGTTTTTTTAAATGTGGTCAACCTTAAAAACAATTTATCATATTTGAAGTCCTTTTTAAAGAAAAATGGACTATGTTAAAATCTCTCTCTGTATAAACATAATTCTCACAACTTTGGGGTAACTCAAGTAGAAGGGTAAAAGTTGTGAATGCTAGGGGTCAAATCAAATTAAATATAAAAAAAATAAAAAAAATAAATTAGACTTGTCTTTTAACAAGGTTTATTTATGGTATTGTTATTAGGATAAGTAATAGTTCAAATGAATGTATCTCTAATAAAAATGAATAGTTCACTTAGAAGGGTATTTTTCATATTAGTTGGATTACAATATTGCTACTAGGATTAGATTGTGTAGTTTTTGAGTCAAACTCATAAACCTGCATTTCATGAGTAGTAGTTCAGATGAATCTATCTCTCATGCGAACAAATGATCTACTAAATACTCATTGCATCTAGGTTAAGCACACTACAGTCAATGTTGTACTGAGATGAATGATCTCCTGGGTAATTCCTATACTTCATCCTTGTGAACATTACCTAAATGAAATGAATGCTATGTGAACCATTCATTCTTTTAAGAGATGGGTTCATATGAATCACCACTCATAAAATATGAGTCAAAAAAATAAAAAATTGAATCTTAATAAGAATATTATAATTTGACATAGTGAAAAAAAAATCTCCTAACTTACTACAATCCAATTTACTTTCAAAGCATGATGTTTCCTGTTATTTTGAAGCATGCCGTTGTCCTTTTTTCATCTGAGGGAGTGTATAAAGCACAAGGAATGTTCAATGTATGGCAACCGTACGTGGCATCCGATGGTGTTTTTAGCCTTGGTCAAATGTGGCTTATCCGTGATGCAGGACTGGCAACACAACAAACAATTGAAGTTGGCTGGGAAGTAAGTGTTATATAAATGCATATAAATCTAATTTATTAGAGCGTGGAAACTTTACTATACAATAATCTGGTATTGCAATATATGATGTAATTTCAGGTCTTCCCATCTCATTATGGCGATTCCCGACCTAGACTATTTGTATATTGGACGGTAACTATTCAAATTGACTATCATGATATTGTCTTTGTATCCAAGTTTACGATATACAGACTACTCATGAACATATGATACCTTTTTGATGCAGGCTGATAATTACGTCCAAACAGGTTGCAGGAATCTAGAGTGCCCAGGATTTGTGTTGTCCAACGGTTCACAATACTATCCGGGCCAACCTATAGAACGCGTATCTGAGTATGGCAAAGACCAGATTGAAATACTGATAAGAGTAAACAGAGTAAGTAACAGCTTCAATAGAGTAAAACGTATATTTCTTTACTGATTAGCAAAAGGGAGGAAAACATATATTATGGTGGAGTATTTGTCTGGCATTCATCTTAAGACAAGATCCTATGTTTTTATTTAAATTTTCATAAAACATATGTGAAAAATAATACAGGATACTACACAGATGTAAATAATGAAGAACACGACTTTTCAACTGTAAATACAATTAAATTTCATTAGTGATAGAAAACACTGATTTTGAATGTTAGAGAGATAGTTTAGATCATTTATTGTAAGGAATTTAAGTGGCATGATAGCACTTACTTTTTTTCTTCTATGATTATTGATTATTCAGAAAAAAAAAAACTAAGAATAAAAATTTCAATATGCAGGAAATTCTAGAGGGCCAGGCAATATGGTCCTTATATATCGACAACAAAATTGTGGGTTATTGGCCTGGATCCTTATTTGGTTCATTATTTGGTTCATTGACTGAATCAGCCAATGTAGTGGAATATGGAGGGGAAGTTGTATATTCCACAAATGATATAGGAACCCCACTCTCAAAAACACACATGGGTAGTGGTCATTTTCCTGAAGAGGGCTTCTCACATGCAGCTTATATTAGGGACATCCAAATGCATACTTCTAATGATGCTCTTCTATACCCTCAAGAATAACGAAACCACTTTGCTATAATTTAACTCATTCTATTAACAATACTGATCCAGAATGGGGTAACTACATGTTCTTTGGAGGGCCTGGGGGAGATAATCCTAGTTGTCTCAATTGATTATTAGTTTTTGCAAGGATCCATATTATTAACGCATCTATGCTTTTGTTATTCAAACTGGTTGAAATAAAAAATTACTAAGATTTTGAGCTATTTTATTATTAAAATATTTTTAATTGAAATAGGTTTTTATCTTTTCTAGTTGGTAGGTTATATT
>VDFB02098592.1:0-14713 GCA_007258455.2 Sequoia sempervirens | reverse complement strand
TAGCCACCAAAATAGCTCAACAGTACAAACACATTTGATTTGAACAACTTTACTCACATATACAACATCTCTTACATTATCATGCCAAAAGCATAAGTAACAAAACTATCACATTGGTTTATCCAAAGAGTAAACCATTTAGGGGGACAACCAAAAGGCGATATAAAGAAAAATATCATTATGACATCTTCACATAACAACGCCTACATAAACCTCCACATGCACCACAATACACCAACTGCCACATCACACCATACCAACATCCCTTATCCCTCCACTCAAAAGTATGCAAAGCACAAGGGGATGCTCACATCCCATAAATAGAAAGGGTACTCATACCCCAGTGATGGCCATCACCTAAGGGGGATACTCATATCCTAGCAAGGAAGCCCCTGAGTATGGGAGTTGCACCCACTCAATACCCCTACACTTGGAGGACCAAAATATCCTCTAAACAAAGGGGGTCAACTCCCCTAAAAAGATATACAAAAAAAATGAAAACAACACATTATGACAAAGAGAGCAAGAACATTACACATGAAAACCTTCAACAAAAATCCTTCATAACAATTTTCCCATATGAATATGCATACAAAGATAACAGAGAGGAATACCTCTAAGAGAAATGATCCAAACAATGGATGGCTCTTCTTTCCTCTTCCAAGATCTCCTCCTCTCCAAAATATCCTCAAAGAAAGAAATCAAAATGCAAAGAGATAATTTAATGACATGGTAACCCCATCCTCTCTATAAGGAGGGAGATATAAAGGGAAGGAAGAAATAACTTCCTCCCAAACTAACTCAACCACAAAAACTATTTCCCCATTTTCGTCACTTTTGCAATTTGGGGACATAGAAAGGGTCCTAAACACTTTTAAAAATGACACAAATGATAAAAACAAACTTCTAACCCTTATACCTTAGGAATAGGCTATTCCACAAACATAAATATCTTAATTCTTCTTAAAAGTCTTCTAAAATTCCATTTTAAATTATAGGGCCAAAATTTACACAAGACACAACCAAAGATCCAACACCACATAATACCAACATGAAACCCCTATAACTTATCATCAAGGACTATGGACCAAGAACCAGGACAAACATAATATAGACAAGACGAAAGGTGGCTAAGTGGATCCCCTCAATCCATCGGTATTATAAATCTTGCACACTCAACAAAATGTGTCAGTACGATAGGAATATGTATATGTACATACATAATTAAAAATAATACATTACTTGATATATTGACATAATCAAATAACCTACACAAAACATCATATGTGCTCCACCACGATAAAGTGCATTAATAAAAAATTACATCAAAATTATCATAACATACTAAAAGATGACATTTATCAACATCACATATGGAATATAATAGTGCATCTTTATCATCATCATAAATAGCATGAGTAACAAGATTGTATCAAAATGAAATGTGTTAGGTGCATCATCTAATATTAGCAAAACAAGAAGGCACAAGTAGGTGGGGTCTCACATAGAGGACATCATATGAAACTGAATGATTAATTACAACCCATTTCATCCATAAGTAAGCCCATTACCTTTCAACAACAACCCTTATAACTTAATAAATCTAATATGCATAGTGCCACTACTAGAAATTGCATAACCAAACAAAATAACACATTTGATAATTGTAGAGAAATCACAATACCCATTGAATAGGTAATTTTTTTTCTAGTTAACCTTATCTAAAATCAATCAAACAACAATCATCACTCCTAACTCAAGAATAACATCCATCATGGAGGCACAAGAACATCAAAACACATAGACTCAACTTGATCACAAAGGGTAGGGTCTCACACTTTGAGATCCATGCACCCAAGGGATAGAGACCCATTTTTATTGTACCATATCATTGGTTTATAGCATTTTTCTATGTATAGATTCATATATAGATACACATACACCATATTTTTCCACAATGGTGTGATACATGTACATAACACTATTTTTGATATATATGAGATTTTTGATTGACATCATGGTGTTATTTATGTGTATGATCCTTTTTCATGTATGATTATCTGATGGATGTATATTTATGGATGTATGCTTAGATTAGATGTCATAATTTCATAAACACACATTATATGCATGCTTAAATTTGTTGCCATGATGATCTAAGATATGGAAAAAATAATTAATCAAGTACAATGTGTGAATGAATAACAAAAAATAAAACACATGTATATATAATTCCTAATTAAATAAATGAAATACATACACATGTTTACATCATAACACAAATTAAGAAGATAATGTGTTAACGAAGAAATGCCATAGCATAATAGACTATGATTTCTAAAGAGGGATGAGTGTCATGTGCATGACACATAGACCTTATGCAGAGCATCAAAAAAGATACATTGCATTGGCTGGTTCTTTTAGAGGAGTAGCACCCATAGATTATAATCCACATGCACCAATAACCACACAATGAGGTGATTATGTAAGGACCTAACCGTTCAAGGTTGAACTTACCCTTTTGATCAGGTGTAGATTTACATTCTTCTAGTTCTCATAGAGAATGATATCACATACCTTACAAGTACGAGAAATAACACCTTGATTGTAATTGGTGCAAATCGAGAAACTCAAGTTTTTTTAGATGTTCAACATGGTAAGCGTCGTCATCAATTAACCCTTTAAGGGAAACCCACAAAGAAAGAGTTTTCTACAAGCTGAGTGTATGATATCCTTAACACCATACACAATTTTGTACATGCTTGTACCAGTAGACTATGAAAACTCAAGAAATAGGCCTATAAGGCATAAGTTAATTGAGTATGCTAGTCTTTACCATATATGTATATATTTTTAAAGCATTAGCTCAAGAGTTTTATTAGACATTTTTTCTTGACCATTAGATTAGGGATAGTAAGGTGTAGAAAATTGATGTTGGATATGAAATTTTTCTAATAATTGCTTCACCTCTTTGTTCTTAAATGAAGTACCATTATCAAAATCAAGGGTAGAGGTCAGTCCAAAACAAGAAATGATATTGTTCAGAAGAAAGCTATACATTGCTTCACTTTGAGTGGATCAAAGTGGAATAGTTTCAAACCATTTTGTAAAGTAATCGCTACTTGTGATGATAAAGATATGTACCTTAGAAGAAGGAGGTGATATTTTGAACATTGATAATATCCAACCCCCATTTCACAAATGCCTAAGGAGAGGCATGATTATGAAGATCTTGTGTAGGAGCTCAAATGAGATTACTGTGTTGTTGACATTAAGGATATTTCTTGACAAAGGAAAAGGAATCTTGCTCCATTTTTTTCCAATAATATCCCATATGAATTATTTTATGCACTAAGGAATTACCACATAAATGTCCACCCCTAGAGTCCAAATGAGCTTCTTAAAGGGCAAGGGGTATTTAAGCATTAGTAAGATACTAAAGAAGAAGACCATTAACAACATTTTTGATAAAGAATATTAGATAGGATAATGTATCAAGCTAAAATATTTTGTATCTGAGTGTGAGTGTTTTTAGTCATATCATCAAAAAAATTTCTAGTCTTCATATAATTATAAATGTGATAAATCCATTCCCCTAAGTCTACGCGAGTGCAAACAAGACTAATAGGTTTAGATTGATCTGAGACAACAAGAAAGCGAAGAATTTGAACCATAAAGTGGTACTCTTCTACACCATCATCTGAGGGTACAAGGGAGGTTGCACTCACCGTTGCATCCAAATGACAATTTTCTCTCCTAGGGATACTGTCTATGGTAAAAGAGGAGAATCAATAAAGAAAGGATAAAGCTAAGTCTTGATATTGAGATAACTTGCTCTGCTTAGCTTGATACACTCTCACGATTTAATTCATAATGAGCTCAGAACCACCATGAATATGGATATGTTTAATGTTCAATTACATTGTGGCACATAAGCTAAAATAAGGGATTCATATGCAATGATGTTAATAGTATAATGAAATTCTAATAAAAAAGATAAAGGAATCAACTTCCCTTTGGGTGAGATTAAAACTACACCTTCCCTAAAGATAGTTTGACATCTTGATCCATCAAAATACATCACCCACATAGGTTCATGATCGAATGTGGAGATTTTCATCTAGAAATAAATCTAAATTATGGAAGAGTGAGATGAGGGAGCTTTTTCCAATTGATTGGCTAAAACTTGTCCTTTGATTTCTTTCTGAGTTATGAACTTGGTGTTCAACTCAGAAAGCAACATTACCCATTTTGTTATCCTTCTAGAAAGATCGATTATAGTGAATAATTATTTGAGAAAATCACATTTTATGATCACATGGTTTCAATATGGACAAGATATTTTCATAAAATTTATGTTGCAAAAAAGAGAGTGAGACATTGTTTCTCCATGGTATAATATTGAGTTTCACAATCAACCAGACTATGAATAATTTAGTAAACTATTATTTCCTTACCATCAACACCATGCTGATCTAATAAAGCTACCAAAGTATGAGGTGATGCAAAAATATAAAGTAAAAAGGGTCTATTATACACAACCAACATCAAGATAGGAGGATTGACCAAATAACTTTCGATAGAATCAAAAGATTTGTCACACTCATAATCCCATTGAAAATGGACATATTTATTTAAAAAATTTGTGAATGGAAGGACACAATCAACCAATTGAGATGCAAATCTATGAATTTCCTAAATCTTCCCTTGAAAACTATGTAGTTGAGAGATGTTTTTAGGTGGAGGCATGCTAATGATTGCATCAATCTTATTTGTGTCAACTTCAATTCCATGATGAGATATGATAAATCCTAAAAGCTTGTTATCATATACGCCAAAGACACACTTAAGAGGGTTTAGTATCATCTTATAGAGTCACAACATTTAAAAAATAAGATGAATATTTTTGACATGATCTTGGCAAGATATGGACTTAGCCAAGATTTCATCGATGTAATCTTTTAAGATTTTATGAACGAAATCATGAAAAATGAGAGTCATCGCTCGCTGGTAAGTTGCTCTATCATTCTTTAATCCAAATGACATAAATACGTAATAGAAGGTACCCAAAAGGGTAGTGAAGGATCTCTTATACTGATCTTTTGAGTTAATATGAATCTAATAATAGCTTGAGAAGACATCCATAAGAGATAATAAAGCATGGCCTACAATCGAGTCCTCAATCATATTGATATTAGGCAATGCAAAATAATCCTTAAGAGAATCATTATTAATATCATAAAAATATATACAAATACAAATACAACCATCAAGTTTACTAACGGTGACTATAATTGATATCCAAGGTGAATAGTCAATAGGACGGATAAAACTAACTTTTAGAAGTTTTACTATCTCAGTCTTGACTAATAATGCGAGATTGGGATTCATTTTATGGATTTTTTTTAACAATATTGGTATTGGGACATAGGATGATATTATGAACTACTACAGATTCATCAATACTAGTCACGTCCTCATATGACCAAGAAAAGATATCAAGATGAGAGTGTAAAAAATAAGCATATTTTTTAGATTCTTTTGAAGAGAGACATTTTCCAATCTTAATCATATTTTAAGGAGAGTACTATGGTCTTTAGGATGAGGTGTAGGAGTACTATCATCCACATTAGACAAAGAAGCCTTCTCATCAACACTCATAATAGATTCTGCATTATATGCATATTTGTTTAAGCAATATGGGAATCATCGTTTATGGTGATAAGAAGGTAAGTTAGAGTAGGCACCTAAGAAGTCTTATATCACTTCATATGAGGAGAAAACATCTAGGGGAAAATTGTTAGAGTTTAACTTAATTTCTATATATCCAGGATGAAATAGCTTAAGAGAAGGAGGTTTGATAAAAATCATGTTGATATTCAACCATGGTTTCACCTTAGACTTTGTAAGGTAGTATCCAAGTCCAATATTAAAATTACAAGGATAAACCTCTAAGGGTAATTTAATACCTTTTTCATTATGCCCACAACCTTTACCTCCATAACCAGGAGTTTAGAAAAGATATTGAAACCTAGACCATAACGTGTTTGTAATTCTTGGAAAGAAGGAGGATCAATGTAAAAAGTGTAATCCATGACATAAGTATCACACTCCTTTACAATAACATAACCATCCTTCTTAGTGAGAATAAAAACACTATCCTTATTAATAGAAGTATGATTATCCTCCTTAATAGGAGGACAATCATCTTTTTTAACAGAAGCAAATGAGATCGTTTGAATGTTTAGGTGGATGGGATCTACTTTGTACTCCCTAATATAGGATTTGGTAAACTTAAATGGTCCCCAATCATCGTCAAGACATAAATTTTATTCAAAAGAATAAGTTTAAGGGGTAGAATTAGGACTCTTCACTTCTAGATGATCTTCCTTAGGGACATCTATCTCAAGACTAGCCTATGTAACAAGCATTATTAGAGTGGATGCTAATGCATTAGAAGATAATGAAGGGTTAATATTTTCAAGAGTAGGAGCAATTGAGGTTTGAATAAAAAATAAAATTTCACATAATTATATAACATAAAGGTCAACCTTGATTTTGATTACATCATTATTAGCAACAAATTTCATGAAAAAGATGCAATGTAAAGGTGATAGCTCCCAAACCATGAATCCAGGGTCTCACTAAGAGAATGTTATAGGGTAATGGTCCTAATATAACATATAATAGGGTTAGTATGGTAAAAAGTACCAAACTTAGAGGTAATATTACCATGCCTAAGGCTTGTTGACTAGAATTATAGAATCCAAAAATATACAAAGAAGAAGCAAGGAAAGTTGAATCAATTTTAATTTTAGGTAACAAATTGATACTACATATGTTGAGAGTTGAATCAATGTCAATGATACCATGAATAATGCCAATATTGTTAATATAAACTATTATCATTAGAGGATTCAATTTCTTCTATACTTCCGAAGATGGGAGCTCATGCGAATGAAACATAATATTTGGTAAATTAACACGAATATGATCTATTAGCACATTAACATCCATTAGCCTAGAAAAAGAAGGTAAGAGGATATTTTTCAAGGCTTCCTGAAGAATTCCTTAGTAAACCAAAGCAGTCTGAAGAAATTTCTAAAGTGTGATCTTGGTAGGAGTAACACAAAGTTGCTCAAAAAGATCATACTCACTAGGTTGCTTAGTTGCAAGTTTAGGTGCTTGAGGAAGGCTTGGTTAAGAATATGATAGAGAAGTAGGTTGATTGAGATTTTGTTGGTTCCTTCTAGTATTGTAAGTATGGGCTACTGCTCTATAAGAGGGATCCTTATATTGTATGAATCTCATGTAAAGGTTTGGAGTGTCAATTGTGATAGGAACCCCATAGATAGAATGAATTATTTTAGAAGATGGGCTATCCAAATTCATGTAAATTATTAATCTTTTAGGTCTTTGAGGGGCATCAAAGACTACAACCATATTTAAGGACTCTTCGACTTGTGAAGAAGAGGATTTTGATGAATAATTTTGTTTATCAAAATTTTGAGTAGAAGGAGATGCCTCAACTAGGAAATCATCTAGGGTATCATCCAAAGTATCAAAATATTGTTTAGAAAATGCACTTCAAAAGCATTAAATTTTTTAAGAAAAATATTTGATATTATTTCATTTAGGTCAAGTTCACCAAATGTAAAGGAGGGGATTTTCTACCCTTAAGACAATGGAGTCTCAAGGAGAAAATAACCCTCAGTTACCTCAGGGATCAAATCTCAGGTGAATGAGATGAAGAATAAAGAATATTTGTATAAATTAATCAAATAAATGGTAAAATATTAAGGACAAGAATGATAGGATTTCTTAATAAAAAAATTGATGACTAGATTAAAATTTATGGTATACCGAAATAGAAATTGCAAAACTCACAAATTCCACCCCTAGAAGGATTAAGCCTCATCCACAGATGATAGTGCACTATAGGGAAATCTACACCCCACACTATCATCCTTGGTAAAACATAGAATAAATGCTTGAAATCTGCAATTTCCAACTTCTCAATTCCATACATCTACATACATAATAGAGAGGGAAAAATCTTGGGGCTGTTTTGAGGCTTGCCTTAGTCAAACCTACGTTTTAGTGTTTCCACCTCCACAGATAGCTAGATGGATAGATATAGATAAAAATTTATGAAATGTAAATACATGTGATAAAAACAAACCCCACAATAGAGGATAACCCCTATCATGATTGGAAATATGTGTAATAGAAACAAACCTTGCAAAGGTGGAAAACCCCTATTACAAATAAAATAGACAAGATCAAATAGATAGCATTAAGTAGACAAGATAAGAAAATAATAGAGAAATAACATATCATGGCTCCCCTCTTGGATTGATAGACATGATATAGTAGCATACAAGAGAAGCCTTGACTATTACTTGATGAAGAAATCTGGCAGAGCTTCACTATGAGGAATGAAAGAGAAAGAAGAAGTAAGAATAATGAGATAAAATGAAGAATGAGAGTGAAAAATGGAGTTTTGTGTGGTTGCATGGGCAAGAGGAGCTATTACATCCATTTTTTTGCCACAATGACACATGTAATAGGAAAAGGACATGGAATATTCTCATTTGAATCTTGGAAAGTTTAGGGATGCTAGTGCATCACATGGACATCTATGCATCATGGAAGTTTCCTACTTAAAACTTTGCAAGATTGATGTATCCAAGTTGTTATCACTTCATCATTGTCACCTATGAAGTTGGAATCATGGAATTTTAAATTATAGGTTTTTGTCATAAATGTGGAAAGCTAGATGTGCAAGTGTGAAATTGCTACGGGGTGTAGTTTTATGACACTATAGTATGAAACATCTTACAATGCATAAACATGAATTTTTCATTGTGTTGTATATTGGAGTTGATTGTTGAACCCCCATAGCTCATAGTGATCCTCTACAACAAAAAAACCTAACATGCATGAGAGCACAAAGAAATGATTAGGCTATGCAACCTATACAATAAAGAGATTGATCCACACAAATATCACACAAGCATACGATTGCAAACATTAGATGAGGATTGTATTAGATTGTGAAAAGTGTCTTAATCTCATACAATGAGACAACTTGACCTATATTTAGCCCAATCTAATAAATAAAAAAGAACTCCTAAGTTTAGATTAAGTAATAAAATAATAAGGGACTTAATAATTAATTAATGATTAATTAATTATTAAGTGGTTATCCTATTTACTCCAACATTATAGACTTGTAATTGATCCAAATAGTGTTGTAGATATTATTCTTATATTTTCTTTTAAAATTGCATTAGTTGCCTTTAGGATTGCTTGAGTGATCAAAGTTTCATGAAGAAGACTTAGATTTTAAAATAGAGGGAAATACTTATATTTATATGAGTTTCAATATATTTTGCACTAACTTTTATGATAAGCCGACAATTGATTTTGGATTCATGATCATATTGAGGCCAAAAGGAACATATGATATTTAGGGATTGATTAAGGGGGAAATCAGTGTTGGGACCCTATTCCAACCCCATTTTTCTTTTAAAATGTTATTTAAATAAATGTTAAAATTAATTTCCTAAATTTAATTCAATATATTAAAAATGGTAATTAAATGAGTAATTTAAAGTACAATTAGGTTCATTCACTTAGGAGGGAGCCAAACAAAGTGTGAAATTGTTAAGGGTGAAATTTTATGATGTTACATTTATCCCCTAATTTAGTGAGAGTATGGAATTATGCTCATACTCACTAAAATATGGAGAAGAAAAAAAGAGTCCTTTTTCCACAACACTGAAGGGATAAGATGACACTAAGTTGGGAGATATGATAGACCCTGAGCTTAGGATCATACCAAACAATAATTTTAAGATGAAAGAAAACACACACATAATACACGATACAAAATAGACACATGATAATCCATACAAGAAAAATGAATACATGAGGAAGACATGGAGAAAACATGAAGAAAATTTAGAGGAAAAGAGATCTAAGATCCAAAAATATCATTAACCTAGATCTAAATTTCCTTCTTTTGAATCAAAATTAGAACATAAACTATATATTGTTTGATGATTGAATAACTACCTCAAAGGAGATCTAATCTATTAGGTTTTGGTTCTATTGTGTTGAAAAGAGGATAAATTTGATGTGAAATTTGATTAATTTATTTAACATAAACCCTAGATCCAATAATGCAATTTATCATATAGATAAAAACAAAAAATTTCATAACAATTACATATGAGAAATTAATAAAAAGAGGAGTCACATGGAACTGGAGCCTAAATTTGAGGGACAACAAAGGGGGAACCCTTGTCTAGAAATGAGTTGGGTACATGTCTACTCTATACTTTTCTATAACTTACAATTCATGCAACTTCTGAATTAGACCTATACACATGGAAAGAGAGGGAAAGATTGTGTTATATAGGGGCTCTGTCATGCCCTAAAATTTAACACAACTAAACAATACACAACCATACTTTTTTTTGAATAAATATGTATAACACTAATAATTGCCAATCTACGCATGAACATAGCACCATATTAATGATAATAGGATATTAAATATCCCTAATAAAAATTTATTAACACTTATACTAGTACCATAACTTCCTTTATTCCTTACCATTCCCTTTTAATATTTATATTCACTAACATTAAGCATAATATTGACACTATTATTTTCTTGATAAGTAATGGTTATAATAATATTATCTTAATACTTAATATTAATATTTTATTTCTTAATACCATCTTCATTAAGAATCCAATGTCACTCACAATATTTATATTTAATATTACCCTTTATTTATAATACTAAAAATATTATTACCAAGTGGATCAACTAGAAAACCCATTTTCTTAAATAAAACCCCTTAGAAGAAAGTACATTCCTTGATTACGTCCATGATACCTATAAAACTTATTAAGTGCAAAAATATCAAATATTACTATAAAATAATAGTTATTGGTGTACTTGTTTTTTTTTGTAACTTGTAATAAATTAACATGATTAGTAAACTTAAGTACTATATTAACTAAGGATAACAATAGTTAATCATTGATATTCCAATTTAATATCATAATCCAAATAATTAAGTTAACCTAAAAAATAAAAAACAATTAGTTAGAACACTTAGAAAACCAATCGTACTTAATTTAAGGAATCATTTTCTTTTAAAAATTACACAAACCAAAAAGTATCATTAATTGAAAATTTGCACCCTCCATCATAATTAATTAAGCAATCATCTTTTTTTCCTAATTTGTTTTCATTTAAGTTCTCTTAAAATTAAATTTTAGTTCTTCAATCACCCCAAAATAATTGTAAATCCATAATTCCCCAAAAAAAACTCATGTTTTAAAGTTAGTTAGAATAAAAGAAGGAAACTACTATTTAAAATTGCTTTTTAATTCTTTGTTCCCAACCTTTTAAATAACCTCCTAAGTAAAACTATTTTTTTCTGTTTATACCAATAAAATAATATTTATGGTAAGGAGGGCTTACATAGGTTGAGGAGAGGCCAAATAAATCACAATTTATTGTAATAAAAAATGATGATGAATTTTTTTTTATCTTAGCTATAAAATCTTTGTTGAAGTGATGTTGACACTATAAGTTGCCACAAAAAGTCAATGCTAGAGAATTAAATTTCTTTGAATAATTACAAAAGGTTAGTCCACATGACACAATAGATTTTTGTAGCTACCATGCATAGGATAACTCACATAATATTCATAATGAAAATATAATAGTGTATGATTGATCATAATGGTGTTTTTTTTTCATAATTCTTAATGTTAAAATAAGAAGAAAACTTGTGTATATATGCATCCTAATTGATATTTTTGACATGTAAAATAATAATTATTTAAATAGGCCACATTTAGGACTAGGATTCCCTTTCCCTTATCCAAGTGTTTGTGGCCCAAATTTCTTAGGGTGTCGAGGATTTTAATATATATTCCCAATATAGACCCATAATGACCAAATTATTAATATAATTAATATTATAGGCAAAATAGGGTGCCGATATAGTGTGAAATTGTCAAGGGTGATAATTTAAAATGTTATAGAAAACTCAAAGTATACTTGAAGCAAACATAGAGAAAACAACAAATACAAAAAGTAAACAAAGTAAGAAAACATGAAAGGTATGGATGGCATCACAAACTAAAAAAATCCCCAAATTATTACTAGGATCCTTATCACAGAGATGGCATCCATAAGTCACAATCTAACAAATTATGATAATTTTTAGGTGGCGTATGAATAAGTGAAATAATCATAGCATAGTTAAGTATGATATTCACTAGGTAAGATTTGAAAATAAGGTGAAACCATGTCATCTTATAAAGTCTAATATTTACTAGGTGAACTTCACAAGTAGCAAATTAGAACAATGTAGGCTAGTGAAATCTATTGTTCACTAGGTGAGTTTCATGTCAACAATATAAAAAATTATGAGCTAAGAAAAATGCACTATTTTTTGGGTAACTTTGATAAAGTGCTACAAAAATGATGAAGATATGTCAAAATAGCATTAGTAGGTTCATTGTGTGTGAAAAAAGTGAATCACTTATTGGAATGTATTCCCCCACCTTAAATTAATTGATAATTCCAACTAAGATAAATTTCCTTTAAGGTAGAAAAAGTGATATTTTCAAAATGAAGCATGAGAGATTTTCAAAGTCCATATGCTAGGTAATATGTATGAAAAAATTATATCATGACAAGGGGTTTCCCCCAATGACAAAAAAGTTTCAAAAATGTAATATAATAACATATAGTTACACATAAGAAATCTAAAGATTGGGATTTAGTATCAAAATAATAATTTTTTAATTGACATCATTCCCTAAATACTCGTGGAACTACAAGCACAAGGGGAGAAGAGAACATGAAGAAAAAATAAAAAAATTATGGTCAACATGAAAGAGACCTAAATGTCTCAATTCTTTGCATAGTCCCCAAAAGGCATAAAAAGGAACTTACAACAAATTGTAGAATGGAGACATATATAGAAGAATGTTATGCTAGATTAATTGTATTTGTATCCTTTTGGCAATGAGAACATCAAGGATCATTGAAAGAGAATTAACAAACAAAATACATGCCAAAACAACACATTATGGGAAGGTAACATTACATGCAAGAAAAAAGAAAAAGACAAAGTGTGCCACAAATGCAAACTAGTTTATGGAAAATTATTTGTATGCTAATCTTGATCATCATAAATAGAAGATGGATAAAATTCAAAGGGAATATGTCAAGTAAAATACATAAAGAGGCACTAGGTTCAAAATATGTTGAATCATTCACTAGAGAAGGACTAGGATGTTTTCCCCTAGATAAGATCATTGATTGTGCAAATATAAGAGACCATTATTTAAAATATTCTTGTATTTTATCCATTTTATCATATAAATTGATGTCAAAATATACCAAAATTGGTGTTAAGATAGTGCTACCAACATGATTACGAGTACTATCAATCATAGAAGGAGATTTGGAAGGGGATGGAAGAATCTTGTGGAATTGATCATGGAAAAGTTGGCAAGATTTTTAGTCTTTTCTTGGTTGGGAAAGATAAGGCTTAGGTTCATGTTTTGGCAATAAAGGTGAGGTAGATTCAAGTGATGGTGAAGATGGACAGAAGTGAGGAATTTCATCAAAATTTGGTTGTATGGGAGAGGGGTCATTAGGTGAAGATTTACTACCTTCAACAAGTTGACAAGCCATAGATGGTGTCATCTCATTTGTTTTTTTACATTTTAAATTCATGTATGAGCTTGAGCTTCTAAAGGGGAACTTGGGTGTCTCGTAAAATTTATTCATTTTCTTCCTTTGTAAGAGGAATGGGAGGAGGAACCAAAGGTTGGGACACAAAAAGAGAGGAAGAGTTTTGTAAAACTATTTTTTTCTCTAGGAGGTAGAAAAATATGCTAGGAGGTTACCCATAGTCTTAGATAGGATGGAAATGGGGGAACCACAAAATATATGCTAGATTCTCATGGTTTTAGGTAAGGGTTCTACATCAAGTATTAACTTCTATTCTTGGAGATTGCTCCGTGAGAAGGAGGGAAATTTATCATGATAAACTTTTTATTTTTATTTTTGAATAATTGATAATTAGAAGTAGGTATGGCTTTAGATTGATCACTAGTAGCTGATGAGGATGAACCCTCATATTGTCTAATTGATATTTGATAATCATGAAGATTCATGCTTAGATGTGTAAATGGAGGATATATCATTAATAGAATCTTATCATGAATGTTTGGTTGTAAATTTATAATAAAGACCCTTTGCACACTAGTATCAAGGAGGGAATATGAAATTTGAGAGTAGAGGGCTTGGTGGCACCCTACAAATTGTTGGTTTTCTTTGTGATCCCTATTTACAATGACTTAAGCATATCATGACTTGGTGTCCTATATGATCTGGAAGTGTTGATATTTTTTGACAACTTGTGAAAAGGAGGTGGTTGAGTTATCAGGTAATGAGAAAAGCTAATCCAAGGCCATATCTTTCAATGATCGAGAGAAGAGTTTCTCTAAAAGAGAATCTTCAATGAGGAAATTGCTACATAATGTTATAAATATACATACATTATTATTAGGATCTCCCTTTTCATTATACTTCTCAAAACATGGCATTTCAATATTTTGTGGGATTGGTGTTTTCCAAGTTACAATGTAAATTCCTTTTTTC